>CAJNIZ010042872.1:112396-173320 GCA_905231905.1 Symbiodinium pilosum
TTTGAGGCGGCGTTTAAGCATAGGGCAGCCCTAGCAGAGGAGGCCTATAAAAAGCTCCGACTCATTTGGAATAGCTCGCTACCGCACTCCAAAAAAGTATCCATTTTCCAAACAACTTTTGTACCAGTCCTCATCTATGGTCTTGACGCCCTCACATTGACCACGCCGCACCTTAAACGCATTGATGCCTACTACATTCGATTCCTCAGAGGGTTATCGGGATTAAGGCTTCCTTCTACTCTAGAATCCCCAACACCGAAGTCTACAACCGCGCCCAAAGACCCAAACTCCCTTCACATTCTCTCAGCGATGTGCAACACAAAATGATGAAGGAGGTATTCTGTGCTCCTAGGTCAGAAATCTGTCATTCTGTTGTCTTCGGTTCAGCTCACAAGGATAGGATTCTCAGCCAGGGTCGACGTAGGGGTATGCAGTTTCCATACTGGGTTGAGACCATGAGTAAAATGTATTACCCTGAACTTTTCCACCAAACCATACCGCACTAGGACCCCACTGGAAATACACCCTCATATACAGACAGCTGAGAAATCCAACACCCGGGCAGACGCCAAAGCGCGCCGACTCGCGCGCATGGCCCTAGCAAAAAAGTTCTGGCGATGGTGAGATCCCCAGCTCCAAACCGCATCTCGGCAGAAAGAGACTTTTTAACCCCAACGCAAGAAAACATGAAGTGTGAACTTCCCTGCGCCTGGCTTCAGAGCCTAAACCACTCCGGCAACACCTCCAGAGGCCCCGACTTTTCCGCGCGACGCCAAGCATGTGGAGGACGCTGGTCTGAGGGCTTACAACATAGTTAGGGTTCGGCAACCGCAAGAATGATGAGAGGGGCCATAGGAACGAGGACCTTGGACTTTCAAGTCTCTCCTTCAGAAAGGGGTCAGCTTCGCCATATAGCACGCTGGCTCGTTTACGTAGTTTGTTGCTGCGGAATTTCTGATGCTTCTGCATTGCCATGCGTCCAAATGCCGCAGGTGCAGCAGAAGATGGAAGCATGTGGGAGAAAACCGACCTTGATTACTGTTTCGTCCTTTTCTCACCGGGATTGCCCAGTTCCACTGTATGGCCCAAATCTTGGATGCACCTTCGGGTCTATTCAAATCCTGAAGCCCTCGATCTACTACATGCCAAAAGGCCAAAGCCTGCCTCCGCTTCATCTCTGCAGGAGGCCTTGGGTTCAGCGTCTTACGGAGGAAGCCCGGACTTGACAGCCTCTGCTTTCGATGCTTTGCAACTAGGTTTCAATAATGGAAAAGAAAACGGAAACTACTATGTAGTATATTGGGAGATATTGGATGTTTATAGATAGTGGAAAAGAAAATGGAAGCTACTAGATAATCATTGAAATTATGTTGCGAGATTCCCCTTTTTGTGCAGGGCTTAGCAGCTATTAGCAGCCACATGGTCCAAACCTACCTTTGTATAGCACTGCCTGTAGGATGCACTAATTTGCATTGCTTCTAATCTTATCTGCATGTGTACTATTTTGTGTGTATATGCCGTGATGTTCCGGCTTAGTGCTATTTTTTCGTAGTGCAGACTTGAGCTTACGGCAAAAACGAGAAGTGCAGCGCTCCACAGCAATCTCAAGGCCCAATACCTGAACCCAAACCAGTTCAAGAATTTTGCTATCCAATCTGGATAAATTGGACATGGCATCGAATTTTACTTGGAGGTAAAGGGAGCGTGCTTCGTCAAGCCGGGGCAGTAAGACTGTTAATGGTAGAAGTTAGTATCATTTGCATGTCATCTGCGGTGCTCCCTGCTTTGTGTTTAGAGTTATTGTTGGCTTGGCCACTTGCACCCAAACCTTCCAAAACGTCGTAATCCCGGGCCGAAGCCTTTGACCGACATGAGCCTCAGGTATCAAGTTCTTCCAAGCAATGGCCTCTCAGAGACCCTTTCGCCAGGGATGCCCGCAACTCGCTCTGTAGCTTGGACCTTCTTTAGGGCTGCGCTTGGGACAGTTGGGAGCTAGCAGCTAGCATACATTCCTGTATGGAGCCTCATCTGCGAGTCGCCAGCATCCTTCTCATATAGTCTGGTTGCTCTACTTTCAAACGGCTACTGCTGCTACTACTCGTGTCTACTACTGTTGCTGCTAAGACAACATGTATGAAACTGTTTTCATTTTGGTTGCCATTATCGCAGCCGAGTGCAAGCATTTACTGATCAGCTTGCGTTGAACATGTGAACCGCGGTGTCTTTTGTATGTGATTGCTGCATACAGCACCCAAGAGACGTTGTCTGATACTTGTTTGAAGCATCCCCTTTGTCTGGCAGTCAGGTTTCAGACGCTGTTGCCAACTGACAATGGGCTGTTGTTTTTTCAGCGTGGCTCTCCTTAAATGAACCTTTTGATCAGTTGAGGTAATTGGATGTTCACGGGTCTTGTCAAGTAGGGTTATGAGAACTGAGAACCCCAAACAAGGCCCGAATCGATAATATTACTTCTCCTTACATTATTACACGTGAACCTCCCAGGTAGTCTGAAGGCACGGCTTGTGCGTGTGTCCGCTGGTCTGTGTCGCCACATGACAAGGTAGCTTTCATGTCCTCTCCATCCTGAACGGAGACAAGATCGGGAAGATACCTGTTTACATATACTTTCCATTCTCTTTTCACTGCTGCTAGCCGCTTTTATGTTGACGCCGCGTCTCCATCCATCACGAATACACAGGCGCAAAGAAGCCAAAACATGCTTGTATACCTGCTGTTTGGTTTCAGGGCCCAGGGATCGGGTTGATTTCTTGAGGTGCCAAGTCTGCGACATGTGGCCCATTTCCCTTTTGGAGTAGCAGTCACAACAATAGGTACCGGGAGAAACAGAAGTGATGGTTAAGGACCGTTACTGTAAGGGGATGTGATCCAAGGCATCGTCTACAAGAAGGTAGTACCTTGAATTTGGAATGTCTTCACATTACCCAAGTAAAAGCTTTTAGTCGGAAAACGTGTGCAGACATCACGGTGGACCATTGAAAACATTTCAGCGTGGTCAGGCAACAGTGTGTCTTGAGGGTCAGGGATATTTGCAGGGAGGTTGATGAAAGCACAGAGGTCGATGAAAACGTCAGAAATGAAAAAACACTCAGAGTTGTAGATCCTACTGATAACCCTTGGTCTAACCGCATGAATTTCCAAGTAGTCTGGGGGAGGGGAGGACAGCCAAGCCTAGGTGCTCAGCAAGAATTTTCGGGAATGGGTTGGGCGGTACATAGTCAGGGGCTACTGTGGGAGCTCTTGCCATGTTCCCTACCAAGATCTAGGTAGAGGAGGTTGTAGAACGCATGTCAGGTTGTGGCGCTGACGAGCTTTTGGGGCCAACGCTATGCCGCACGCCTGCCTTTGTGGCTGCACCTGGGCCCAGATTCTTAGGCTACAAGCAGGTGAGTGCAAACCCATAGTTTCTTCTCGTTACGATGAGTACATGCAAATGTCAGGATGGATGGTTGAAGTCTTTAGGGCTTAGGCAGCCAAGTTGTGGCTCGGAAGAAGTCCTGAGCCCTGAACCTGCAAGCCTGTTTGTGCATCAGGTCTAGAGTTTAAAGCTTGTGCATTCTTGGCACGTTGCTTGCAAGTTACGTTCAACCCTAAACAGTAGTCTCCATTTTCGTTTCCATTATCCCTATATAACCCTGTCTCAGAGTATAGATAGTTGCTTGAAGGAGCTTCTCCGCAGTCTCTACTTATACATGATTTTATCAGCCTTGCACCAAAAAGCCCAAACCCCGAACCCTAAACCCTAAACCGTACAGATGCAGTTTCAGGTCTAGCCTGGGGCGGGTTGGGCTAGCTGCCACGGTTGTTCTCTGCCACGACAGTGTGGACACCTGGCTGGTTCTGGTTGGTCCGGTTATAGGGGTGGTGTCTACATGCGCAGGTAAAATGGGGCATCAAGTGTTTAGGGGTTTCTCTGTTTTTCAAGGTGGGGGGCTTCTGTAAAGGCTCTCGTGGCGTCATTTTTGGCATATATATATACACACATATATATACACACATTTAGTGTTGAGTGTGCCCTTTCCAAGATATTCATCCCCGTGTGGTCCTGAAGCATGAGCCTCATGAACACTGCTGCATAAAACATGACGTGTATTGGGCTGGGCCTATCCCCAGAATCCTCCACCCGTGAACATGAATTTAGTAGCATGAAGCTCAGATGATTTTGCCGCGTGCACTGAAACGTGCCGTGCATCCTTCAATTCCATCACCGTTGCACCTGGCCGTGTTGCAGTTGTGCCTTCAGTGGAATGATAGTGTTAAAGCATGGAAGAGGTAGCATGAGGCTCTCCGCATATGAGTGCTGCAGAACTCAAAACGAGGCTCTAGACGCATGCCGAGAAGCCCATGTCCACCCAAAGCTGTGTGCCAATGCGCGGGAGTGCCTCCACAATGCAGTTGGAAGAAGTTGCATGCGTATTCTGTTGGGTAATCTTCTCTGCTTAAAGATGGTCTTGGCCACGAGGACCCGTATTGGGGCAGTCTTGAGAACAGGACGTGGTGAAAGTGCCATCGACAGGTGTGTGTGTGTGTATATGTATGTCTGTGTGTGATGCGTTTGTGCTCTTATCTTGCAGCTGCAATGTAGCAACCTGACGAACTAGTTTGGGCATATGATCAGTAATCAACATACTAGAGAGATCATGGGAACAACAGTAAGCTTTTACAGTAAAGACCTGTATGTGCTGACCCACGACTACTGGGGTGCCAATTTTCTGGGTTGGAAACTTGGCTTCTATGGGTTTTGGAGAGGACATATGATGCTGTTTTTTCTCGTGCAGGGGGCCTTTGGGTGTCCTTCCTGAAGCACGAAGCTCGATGGGTAGACTCCAATGACAGTAGCAACTTCCAATTAGACGCCCATCCTGAACCCTTCGTACTTGCCTGCAGGTGCAAAAATCCAACATTGGGCCCACGCTACGAAGTAAATCTTTGAGCCCTCTACCCCGATCCTTAACATTAGCCCTGGTCCCCAAACCCAAAACGCATACCCTTGAGCCCTAATGTAAACGTGATGGATTTCAGCAACTGGAGCAAGCTTTGAGCTTAACTGCTAAACCCCAAACCCCAAACCCCGAACCCTAAACCCTAAACCCAAAGGTGGCCCCGCAGCACCCTGAGCAAACCGACAGCTTTGGCTCTCGCCATGGCTCGCGGCTTCGATGTTCTTTGGTTGGACCTGGACGTTGTGTACCTCACCTCACTTCAGAGGGTCCATGGTTGAGGGTTTAGGGTTTAGGAGAGGTCTGTCTGTGGGAGGGTTACTATCAGGGGGGGGGTACTGGGATAAGGATGTAGGGGCATTGTCCAGTAGTCTAGGGTTCAGGATTGAAGCTTTCGAGTTTGCGGTTTTATTGCTGTTTTGGCTTAAGATATTTTAGGGCTCTAGACTTCAAGGTCCAGGGTTCGGTGAAGCAGCCCTCATTGGGGAGCTCGCCTGCAACCATAAACGGACCTTGATGTTCCCTTTTAAAATTGCGAAACATTTCCCATCCATAAAACTGAGATACTGGTAGTTAGAGCAGCCCAAATATGTTAAGAATGTTTGGGGTGGGGCAGATTAGCATCCCTAGGGTGTCGGGCCGTCGGATACAGAAGGGCGCTAAGGTGGGATACTAAGGAAAGGAGCTATGCCACAGAATACTTGCATTTGCCGGAACCCTCCAACCGCAAAGCCTATGTACAAACAATCTTCGCCTCAATCCGCTCAGTCCTACTAAAGCAATCAGACAAGGATCCAAACGCACAGATCCTGAAGCTGGCAAAGCCTTCTTCCACTAAGCCCGAGACCCTCATCCTGAAACCCCTAGCCCACAAAACTCCACAATTCTAACCCCAATCCCTAGATTCCAAACCCTCAGCCCCTCAGCCATGGTATACGCAAATTCTAAACCCTTTAATCCCTCAAACTTAAACACCACACTCCTGAACTCCCATGAGGTTGCTACGGGACCCGCGGCCGCTGCTGCAACCACTCCGTGCACCCAGCGCTCCGGCAAAGACCTTGGACGAGGAGCCGCCGCATTTGCTGCTGTCCGTCGAGGCTTTGTGCCGGGAGGTTTCAGTTTAAGATGGCAGGGTTCAGGTCTTAGGTTTTGGAAGGTTTGGCCTTAGGGTTTGGAGTTTCAATTTTGAGAAGCCTGCTAAACCCTACCGAATCCCAAAAATCCCAAAAACGAAGCGTACGCCACGGCTGGAATCCCAAAACTGCAGGGCGACTCCTGGAATTGCATCAACGCGGGCCTGCTTCTGATCCGAAGTACCCGCCCCGCATTGAGCAGCCTGGCCTGTGCCACAGGGTTTAAGGTTTGGGATTCCAGGTCTAAACTTGTAAGCTTTGCGGTTGACATAGGGTCTGCAGGGTTAAGGACATGAGGGCAGGCACAAGTAGGCGTCCGAGTACCTCAAATCGTGTTGTGAAAGTAGGCCTAACTCAGTCACTTACTTGCAGCCCCAGCTTCGAAATGCCCATAAACCTGCAAGTCGGGCTTGGGTTTGAGGACTAGGTTTTGCGGTTCAGAGGGCTGGTGTAGCAGCTTGCGGTTCATGGTCGAGGGCAGGCTTTGGATTCGACACCAAGCTAGTCTCTAAACCCAGCCGAATGTTTTCACCTGGATTCTGTGAAACCACTAAACACCCTAAACCCGTAAACAGTAGCTTCTATTTTCTTTTCCATTATCCCTGTATATAATGTATACGTAATCCTATAGTCCCTATAAAATCCCAAAGCGACTTTGAGCTGGATGTGCCTTCGACATCCAGCCACTATCCAGTCTAACAAGGGCATTTACTGCCTTGCAGTTTTATGTGCGGACAGCCAAGTAAATCTCTACCAGGCATCAGGAGCTGTATGGAGCAGCATTGCATTTTGCTGTCTCTCTTTCTGCCCCCTCCGAGCTGTCTCGGCTTGACAGACAGCGGCAACCATCGCAGCTTTCGCAGCTCATCCTCGAACCAGAAACGTTACTGGCAACGTGCAGGGTGCCCTTGTGACTGGTACCACACTCTGCCTGCATTGCTGCCATGCTGAGGTCTGGTGGCTTTCTGGGCATCCATGCTGCTGAGGCCTGTGGGGGAAAGGCATTTCGGATTAATGGCCCCTGTGCTCCTAAGTCTTAAACCTTCAATCCAAAAGCCTGACCAGGCAGCCGGTCCTCTTCGATCAGCAAGTTCTAAGACACATGCTGGGTTTGATCATCCCTGAGATGTACAAGATGCCTGGCTCAGGTTGTCAGGACGCGGGCGTATCAGGTGAAGAGCATGGCCAGGTTCAGCGATTCACGGTTCTTGCGGTTTGAGCAGTTCAAATGTCCAGGGCCGCTAAACGGTTTGGACATCCACGCCAGCCACGCCCTCCAACTGTAGCCCGAGTCCACAAAATATTCTGAGCTCTTGGTGATACCGGTTGCGGATGAAGAGTGTTAATTGCAACAATGGCAATCATCATGAAGCAAGGCCGTGCTGCGGCTTGAATAGCTAGGCAGTAATATGGCTAGAGGCGCTAGGACAGGAATAACATACGGGACTTGATATTGGTCATCCAGGCCCCCGCATAAGAGGTCTCCCTCGCCAAGGAGATCAATCTACCAAGCTCCTGAACCCTAGACCAACACAGAACCCGTTCACCAAGGAAGTCGAGCTACAACCATGCGATGAACCGTATCGACACGAGCTTGCTCCACTCGGAGATCTTTGAAGCTTACCGAAGCTCTGGTCAGAATGCATGGTTAAGGGTTAAGCAGGATTGGATTCATCTTTGACGTGCTTCCAATGTCCGCTTTCCCAGTCACGTGTGGAGAGATTGGAGGTAGCAGATGTAAAGTCCTAAGTCGGATGGAACACAGAAGTTGAGTATATGAACGTTTCTTTAGGGGCAGAACGACTGTAGAGTTGTCATGCCTGCACTGACAAGGGGAGCGAAGTTGAAACCCTCGATGCCTAACCCTTTCCCTATGACGCGAAACCCTAAGCTCCCAGCCCAAACCCTCGAGCCTGATCCCCAAAACTGACTTTGGAAACCAAAGTTGAGTCCGACGAAGCCCTCAGCCCCCATTTCGAAGCTCAAAGGAATCCCCCCTTGGGGTGTGCTCCTGGGCCTTGATGGAAAACGCACGCGAAGTGAAAGGTTTGGGGATGGCAGCAGAGATGCTTTCTTTTCTTTGGGATTTAGGTCTTTTTTCGTTCCCATTCCCGCGACTTCAGGATCCTTAGGGAAAGTTGGGTTTTCAAGGCGTCATGCTGTGTTGACAGCTGCTTTGGTGTTAGCCCCATGGGGGCTTTTGAGGATGCTCTTCCTGCTCGGTCAGTGCAGTGCGATGATTGTCTGCCTACAGTCCTGAATCCTGGGCAGGCAGGCATGGTACAGCTTGAATTATCACATATGCTGGGATTTTCTAAGGATTCCGAAAGGCAAAATCTTTTCCTTTAAAGGCTCGAGATTAAAAAGCAAGCCTTTCACGATATCAAGACTTAGGACTTCAGGTTTCAGGCCAGGTCCACTACTGGCACATTAAACACCTTGTTCCAGGAGGCCAGGCAATCCTTATTGACAGGGGGTAGGTCGTCCAGCAGCTGCTTGGGCCCTCAACAATCATAGAAAGAATGGTTTCGGTCCGAAATTCTCCGGCCCCCTCGGGATTCCAGAAAGCAAGGTCTTTGCTTTTTACAGAGGCGCTACCCCCTCTTGTGAATTCAATTTAAAGCAGCTACTCAGCGCCACAGCGCTCCTCCTATTGAATTTGATAACTTAAAACCATTCACTGAGCGCCGCAACTGCCCGCCACCTAAGCTTACTTAAAAACAGCTACGGAGCTCCGCATCTCCCCTCCTACTGGATTTAATTTGAAATAGCATCTACGCTGTGCGACACTCCTCCTGCTGAGTTTCGGACAAAAGCTACGGAACTCCGCAACGTTCCTCCTACCGAATTTAAGTTAAAACGGCTACAGAGCTCTTTTTATGTAACACAAAAACCTTCATTTATTTTGGGGTTCCCTTCCCCTCCGCAGAATACCGCCATTTTTATTTGCGGGGGGGTCTAGTGCACTAATCAGCCCCCAACATTATGGGTTTAAGCTTTAGGGCTGTCAGATGGTGCAGTTGGCCTTGTAAGAGCGGCTGGTCTCCTGGGATGTCGAAAACAGCCCGACATACCCCCCAGACCCCCCAACGGATCCAAAGAAAGCGACCCCTCAATAATCCCCTAGGTTGCCCAATGTAGTAATGGAGCCATTTTTTGTGGGTTCCATCTTTTGGATCCTTTAGGGGGTCTGGGTTGACGTAGTCACTACAACCCATCGAGAGGGACCCTGTAGCGTTGCATCTGCGTTTTCGCGGAGGCGGTGAGGGTTGGTCTGCGCGTGACAAGAATGCATGGCAGCATTCGAAATTGCATTGCTACCCTTGAGCCAACATAAACGAAACCACAAAGCCGGAGCCCAGGCTTCATCCTTCGATTTTCGCCATGAGCCCTACTACCACTTGGGGTGGCATACGGGAGCCTCGGGACGTCCAAATCTTAAGCTCAGGCTTTCCGTATTTTAGTTCAGGGCTTCAGGGGTTCGAGTTTAAGGGATGGGGGTGCCCTTGCTATAAACGCTCCTACCCTTGTACTGTGCTCCGCTTCAGCGTCCGCTCCTCCTACTCCTACTCCTACTCCTACTCCCATTCAAAACCATAAAACTCAACAACATGACTAAATCAGCATTAGCCTTATCAGATTTACTATTTGAAGGTGTTGTGATTAGGGTTCATTGGGCCAAAGGCAAGTGTTTTTTGAAGGTAAGGGTTTCAATCTATTGGATCCCCACTGAGGAGCACTTGTGGCCAGGGCACAAGAACCAAATGGCAGCGATGCACTTTTTGGAGAGCACCTTGGCCCAGAGGCTGTGTTCTTGCGTGCGTTGAGGTGTAGCTCCAGTAATTCCAAGGCGTGCGGTCTAGGGTCTTGGTGCATGATGATGAGAACGCCTTTCATTTTTGGGCTTGTTTTTCTTCAGGCCCTGTACAACACAATCATCACCAAAAAACAAGACATGGTATCGGTTCGAATCCTCCCGTACATTCCCCCTCAAGCACCAGTGACCAAGTGCTTTTGGAAGCCCAGCGCAAGAAGCTTGAATAACTAGGAAGACTACCCCCAGTGATCGTCTTGTTTTGGTTTTAGGGCGTTATATTCCAAAGCCCCTCTCTTATTTCGGCAGCTGCTCCAGCGAGAAGCCCTAGGTTTTCCCAACATGGCCAATGCCTGGGGTCACATTGCCGATCCGCTGCAGACGATGCTGGAAGCAGTCCACAATGAGAGCCAGGAGGCCTCGCCCCAAACCCTAAATCTTGAACGGTAAACTCGAAAACAGCACCAATAACATTGCACTTAAATAGCTTCGGGCGTAACGGCTATCTGCGAGTTTTTGGTTGATGTATACAGGGTTTCTGAGGAATATTTGTGAGCGTGTATGTCGTGTGTCCATTCGTGGCAGAACTTGCTAACCTTGGATCCATGCCTGTTCTCAGAACCATGACTTGAGTTTTGAAGATCTTCAAAACAGTATCATTAAGCGGGTCTCCCCACTAGGTGTTCCAGGCCTTAATTCATGCAGACTTCTGTACCAGACGTCCAGATTCCCTTCAATGACACTGGCGGATGGCAATAGCTTCAGCTGCCGCAGACTTGCATCGCTAAAGGTTTACAGTCTTTGGTGTCGCATGGTCCGGTTCTGATCTTTCATCCCTGGAAGCCTTCATTGGGTCCGCCCTTGCTTCTTCATGGAGAGCCTCAAAGGCTAGCCTTTGCAGAAATACAACGAAAGCGGGAATGTGGACCCCTGCTCAATAAACTCACCCTCTTTTGAGCGCGTCAAAATTAGGATCCCTAATATAGTTTCTAATTATGGGATAGGATCCCTATCATCATCCATAATCATGGGAGAGGGGTTTCTGAATCACGGGCCTACATTTTGTTGATGGCCTGCTCTGGAAGGAGGTATCCAGTAGCCAGCCCACAGGCTGCCTCTGTAGTCCCCTTAAGTAGATAGAATATGGCTTTGGGTATACTATAGTAAGATGCCCATATACCTCATATTCTATCTACTTAAGGGGGACGATACCTTTTACCTCACTCCTGCATGGATCGTAGTCGTGGTGTTAGGCCTCCGAGGATCTAAAGGTCAGCTTCCCATCTTCAGCGCAGAGATGTACCTGTCCCACCCAATTTTGACAGCCAACAGTGTGACGCGTATCAGGTGCTCCAGGATTTGTTCTCTTTCTGCTATGCCACGGATGTCAATGAGCCTCGGGATTGTCGCATGCCTCCCATGCTGCCAGCGGAAGACAGAGAACATGCCATGCCTGATGCGAGAGGGCAATAATTTCAGTTTCAGGGCCTAGTATGAAGGATCCTAGTGCACCGTAGTTGGTCGGAATGGGGGTAAGCGCCGCTGCCTGGAAGTCTTTCGCATTAAGACACCGCATTTGTCTCGCACGTTTTGAGTGGCCAGGAGCTTCAACAAGCCGAACAACCGTCCCCTTAGAGCCCCTGAAATCATTCCTGGGGCACGATGCCCCCTTTGCTAAGCCATTGACCGGTCAGCTGGGAATGCCAGCATCTTGTGTTGCATGATTTCTGAAAGAGGACGAAGTATTGATTGGGACACCCCCCACTTGCAATCAGGTGAAACATTTGAATTTCCAGTAATTACCGATGGCCCTTCAAGCACATGCAATCAGGGGCAACTCACTTGTTCTTCCATGCGCGCTAGTACAGGCATTGTAAGCACAGATACGTCCCAATGTCGTGGTTCAAAATCTAGCGCTGCCAAGTAGCTCTGGCTCACCTCCTCAATCCCTAGCAACCAACTGCAAGCTCATTTGTGTTGTTGGTTTGCCGGACTCAGTTTTCTTTTTTCTCGTTTAGGCGCCTTGCCTCTACATTTCGAGCTTAAGTAATTGTCTTTTTGAACGGTGCAGGCCTGGCTGCACGTCTTATAATGCCAGTTGCTACGCATGATAGCTCGAGCATCGTGCAAGTAGGGGTTTGGGTTCTAGATGAGGGATTGAGGTTGTGCTTTATTTTTCAGAGGTCGAGGGTTTTGGATTTGGGCGAGGGAGTGCTCAGGGTCTGGTGTACAGGGTTTAGCAAGCAGCTGCCAGCACCGCCGCTCCCTTCGCCTGCAGCTTTTTGTCTTGAGCTCATGCGGCATGCGTATATGCACCATGTGTGGGGTTAAGCTTCGCAGTTAGGCTCCATGATGTGGCCTTTAGCTCGCCAACGCACACCTCTTCAAGCTTTGCTTTCAAGCTTCCTTTGAAGCGCTTCGTATTGGGCCAGGTTTGTCTGCAAAGCGGGCTTCGGGCTAGACGAGCAGCCCGAACACGAAGCAGCCAAAAGTCCATGATCCCATGAGACCCGCAGAGGAACTCCAGGAACCCAGTGGGCCCAAGGGGAAAGCGCACTGGCTGTAGAACCCGTTCGTCTCCGCCTTTGGCAAAGCTACTGGCATGGCCCGGTGGCCCTGGGGGTTGGAGGATTCAACTGGGTTGCTGTGAAGGAATTGAATTTAAGTCACTCTATTATCCCGCTATGAAGGAGAATCAAATGGAAAAGAACATGGAAACTGGGGGGAATGTAGGGATTGTCAAGCCAGGTGTTTGGGGTTGGGGTCCTCTCCGGCCCTCGATGTCGTTCTGATGTGTGCAAGCCTGGGGAACCACGTTGGGTTGTTTCCAGTCCTACGTTTCTAAGGATTGCTGAGCTGCTTGTGGGGCCTTTGCATTTTCACCACGTGTCGCCTGGTTTGTATCTTTGAGAGTCATAGTGCAACGTCGTTGAGCAAGAACAGGCTCCTGTCCTTGCTTCGCGACTCTCCATGGCTGCTACTTTGTGATAGGAGAATGGGTTCGCTTTCACTCTGATGGTTGGCCATATAGTCCAAACACTTACAAGTTCTCCCTTCAAGGAGGGATAGTCATAGTGAAAGGGGCGATAGATAGATGTGGGTATGGGAAGGCAGATTTCGAGGTTGCTCTTGGGGCAAATGTAGTGTGTAGTTGTTGAGGGAATACTGAAAGAACACTACCATACGAAACTCCCGCGCTCCGCCAAGGGGGGCAAAGCAAAGCGAAAGTTCGCTGACAAGCGATCTGGGGGTTCAAATCGCCAGGAGCTGAGAGTTCATGGGGCTTAGCTAAGATACCTCCAGTTCTGAGCGAATATGCGGGACTTAAACCCCCACTTGTAACTACCGCAAGAAGGGCTGTTCGGGGGTGTTCGCGGAGTTTGCATGAGGGGGAGAAGCATGTCTGCAGGGACTCACATAGCTTGGATGTTCGGGGGAATGCGCTTCTGTTTCAGTTAGATTTGTGCACACAGGATACTTCTTTGAAGCTTACAATCCCAACCAAGCTCAGGCGCCTCCAACCCAAACCAGCGGTGTTAGCAAGACGCGTTTTCCACGACTATCTTTCACTTTTTTTGCCGCTTGAGGCCTTCTTGTTCCCACCATGGCAAATATGGGGGGCAGTTTCACAACAAGATCACGGGTCCCTCCAAGGTAACGACGGTCGGGCTTTTTTTTGGGGAGTGCGCATTCTACGGCTGATATACTTCTGTGTATTTGTTGCGACTGGACGGACTAGAGGCCGCACCAAAATTGACACTTAAATGCCTTTAACCTTCAACCCTGCACTCAATCCTAGCCTTTGCCAAAGGTAAGCCCACTGCCAACGCTGCTTCGGCAGCCGCTGAGGCCGCTTGTCAGATCTTCGCATAGGAAAGTCCCGCTTCCAAGTTCATGGGTGGCTATAACTGGAGCTTACTGTCCGTGCTTTTCTGTAATGTACTGGCCCTGCAGAAGGCCCGCCTGCATGTGTTACGCAAGATGTTACCTGAAGATCTATTTATCGAGTTGTGGGGCCTTACGGCCATGCCTCGTATTGAGGGATGTGGGATACTTAAAGAGGACCACAGGTGATTCCGACTCAAGCGTGTTGAGATAGTATGAGCTTGCTTTGCGCGTCGAATTCCTACCATGCAGGCAAGAGCTTTCCTAGCTTTCCTGAGTGTTGCGCTAGATGGCTCGTGAAACCGTGCAATTCCCTCAAGGCCCTTGAAGTCCACTAGTTTTGGTGGGTAGTTCTGCAGACAGGGTCACTTTTGTCATACAACTTCTGAACTGTGCCTTAGGTATTCTGTTTTGCCCGCTGCAAGAGATCCAAACCAAGGTGCCCGTGGACAAAGGTTCGCCCGGGAAGTGCACTTCGCAGGCGGTCTCAGGGTTCAGCAAGTGGGTTCAAGGTTCAGGTTTAGGGTTCAGGGCTTTGGGATCAGTTACAGGTTTGCTGTTTGGTTTTACGACAGGCATTAGGGTTCAGAGTTCAGGGTGTTCAGAGGTGTTTTGCATTCCTGTTCATGGCGGCTACCATCTCAAGCAGCCAGGGAGCTGTTTTGAGCCAAAGAAGTGTTGTTGCAAATGTGCGTCCCTCCACCCTGAACCGCGAATGTCAGTGAGCCCCCAAGCCAATAACAGCTATTTGACACACAATGCTCCCCCCTGGCTGCCAGGTGGAATTTCCTACACTGCAGGCCAGCAAGCAACGGAGATGACACGGGAGTTTCACTTGAAGAAGCCTGGGAAAAACTTCTTTAACCCTGTCATTTTTCCTACGTTTCCCTCGGGTCCCAGTGAAATGACATTGTGTTTTGGGTTCCAGGATCTGGACGACTTAGCTTATAGGATCAGAGTTTAGGGCTCGACGCTTAGTGATCAGTGACTCTCTCAAAGGGCGTTTAGTGCAGGGTTGCAGGTCCACTAGACTCCGCACTTTCATAGGGATCGTGGTTGCAGAGACAGAACTTGATCACATTTTAAAGGCGGAAGAGCCCAAGCAGTGACTGCTAAACTTCCACGGTCTTGCCCTCTGCAGGTGTCCGCACCCCGAGTTTGCATTGTACTTATCTCAGCCAACAGAAAGGGATATAGATCGTAAACAAGCTGAGCTGCATCCTGATAAAACAGGTGTTCTTCCTTTGCTGCAAGCTGAGACTTTGCATTTTTTGATGATCTTACAGATCTTTCAGAACCCACACACTAAACCATGTCGCTGGGAGGCCGCTTCTAAAAAGGTGGCCTCAGGCAGCGTTTCACAAGGACCGGGGTCTCAGAGTCTCCGAAGCAGGCTCATCTTCCAGGTTCGGGCATGAGCATGGGTCCTTAGGGTTTAGGGTTCAGGGTTGCTTTTAAACCCAAGCCTCCATCGTTTGGATATTTTGTGGGGTCCAAGCTTTCATGGGTCCTTAGCGTAGAGATGTCCGGTATATTTTTTGGCTTTTGTGACCTTGATCTGTGGAACGGGCGGAGTTACCAGCGCTAAGTAGGGCTACTGGAGCAGTTCAGGGCTGACAAGTTAGGGTTACTTAGAGATTCATAGGCGGCTGTGTGTGGATTACACACAGCCCGGGTAGTATTCGGATGCTGGACTGGTTTGCTACACTTGCCCCATTCAAGGTTGATGTCGGTTGTCTGTGTCTTCAGGCTTGCTGTAGCCCCGGCGTCAATCCCCTCCTCCTCCTTCCCCTCCTCTTCCTTCTCCAGCAGCAGCAGCGGCGCTGTGAAGTAACTCCTCAGCCCACGCTTGGAAGCTTAAAGCTGAACCATGTTGGCCGCAAGACCTTGACTTGGAGGCTGGTGGGTAAATGGTTGATGTTGACCCGCTCTTCACTTCGTACCGACCTTTATGTTCACATCCTGTGCTTCGTCTTCTCAAGGCTCAAAGTCGCGTAGGCCTTCCATCTTCTGAGACCCAAAGTTCGGTGTACACAGTCATCTTCATGAGCGCTCCGTCGGCAAGCACCAAGACAGTAGCTGCAAGAACAGTCGTGAGAATGTGGTCCATGAGAATGCAAAAGCTCTGTGCCATTTTTGCCAGTTGAGAAATCAAAGCTGCTCTCTTTTCCTGCACATAGGATATGTATATCTGGTAGTCTGCGTTTTCCTTACCTTTAACCTTGGAAGAGGAAACTGAAGCTATTATAGCGCAACGCCCTTCTCGCATCAGCCACGTGAGGAAGTAAGCCAAAAGCAGCAGAGGCCAGGAGTGTTGGGTGCGGTTTAAAGCTATCAAGCTAGAGCAGAAGCCCAGGGACTTTTTTAGGCTTCAAGGGACCTTTAGGGTTCCGAGTTGTTGAGGCTCACGGGTGTCTGCGGGATGAGCTTCCACAACTAATGCACAGGAATGGGAATGCTTGGTGATGATGTTCCTTAACTTCCTGGAGTTGGGGTTCTTAAGTTCCGCCCACGTGTTTTTCATCTACTGATCCACCAATGTCTCGAATCTTGTGAGTTCAACCTGCAGATCGCATTCCGGGGTCTGGACGGTCATGACCCTTTTCCACTTGGACTTGTGCATAAGTTATGGTCGTATCTCAGGCTGCGATGAAGTTGCGTGTTTCACCACTGAACCTACACTTTCAGACCTGTTTAGATTCAGGGTTCATAGCAAAACAATAGCTAAACTCACAAAAGATTGCAAAACGACTCGACATCGCGGGCAACAAGCAGCCCAAACACTGACCCAGGATTGCCATATGGACGCTTAAGGATCGCAGATCAATGGCAAGTGAGATACCGTCTTCTCCCTTTAACTGCAAACCCCAGAGCCTATGACCAAAGAACCTCCCCCTTTGGCCTAGGCAAAACCATGCCCTGCGTTATTCGGCCTGGGTCCCACCTGTGCGCATTTTTTTGCAAATTTACAGTTTCAGCTTGAAAGTTTACAGTTTGGGTTTTGGGCGCTTGGAGTGGTGCGGGGTATAGCGTTCAGGGCTGAAGATTAGGGCTGTGGTGAAGGTTTTAGGAGCTCCTTTGCAGAACTTGTCTCACTTCAAAGGCTTTAAGTTTGTACCCAGAATGTTTGTAACCCTAGGTTCTGCGTCCCAAATACCTTTATTCAGGGCCACGTTCCAGGGCTTAGGGACCCAAACCCCAGACGTACAAACCCTAAGGGTACAAAGGAAAACTCCCTAAACCCTAAACCCTATACAGGAAAATTCCTGACACTTTATCCTGTGAGCTTTGGTATGATGTTCACCTTTTGGCGATTTTTTATCAGAGACGTCGAAGTAGAAAAGGGCCTTGGGCTCCAAATATCCCTGCACTGACTCAATAATGTATAGACTCGAGTTCCGGACAGGGTCAGGGGAAGGATGTCAAAAAGCTAGATTCCCAAGAACAGTAGTGCATGCAATTGGCCGGTGGCGGGATCACAGCGCTTCCGGGACCTTGAGATTTTGGGTAGATGATTTGGCTTTGTCACGTCTATAATTCTTAGCAGACTGTCATCAAATCAAGCAATCGCCATACAGAGCAGCTCGCCCCTTGACTCAGTCTCACAGTCAAGGTATTCCGCTGGAAATCTTCCGCCATCCGTGCATAGATTAAATTGCCTCACGCAGCCAGTTGCCTCCCGACACCAAATCTTCGTGATGCTGCTGCTACTGCTACTGCTGTCTTCTGAGGTCATAATCTTGATTGTCACCAATGCTGTTGTATTCTTGTATTTGCCATGGCGGTCACTTATGAAGCTTATGTTCTCATCAAGATCCCTAGCCAAGGTGCAGATTGTCCTCCAGCTGTGGCAGAAATGGTCCGGGCCTTGGATGTGCTAGGCCTCAGACATGCTCAGCTGCAAGGTGGGTTAGGGCTTCAGAGTCCGGCGGGGTTGACGTTCAAGGATGCAGAGAGCTGTCAGTAATGAGATCCCTTGACTCTTGTAGTAGGGGCATTGTAACCCTCACCTTTGAGGAGATAATCTTCGCCTGAGATTTTCAATCTTCAAGGTTGTGGTGCTTTGCCAGAGGTTCAGTAGCAGGCCCATTTTAAGGAAATGGATCTCCAATGCTGGTATGCGCGCGTTGTCAAGGCGTTGCAAGGGCAGAGCCGTGAAAGTGGACGGGGCACCCAATGTTGTTTGTTTATTGCAGGCATAGGGGAGGGGCCTGAACAATTGGAATCCTGCTTGCAGGTAAAAGTTTCTTCCGCTACGTAAGGGGCTACGAGGGCATACAATTCCAAATTATTCAGGCTCCCAAACTGTGCAGCTGAGACTCTGTGGGCCCACGGCCCGCGTCCCCTGTTGCGAAGTTCGCAATTGACTCCGTGGTTTGAGGCTCTGGTAGACTGAGCTTGCGGGAAATCTTTATGTGCAGCAGACTGTAAAGTACGTTCGTTACAGTTTGCTAGACTGGCTGAATACACAGTAGTTACGAGGAGCACTTGCCGGGGCATGTAGGGCTATAGTTTGGAAGTTGTATGGAGATGTTAACCTTTCTACAGCTTCATGCAGTATTTACGGCACTGGCACAGATCCTAGCCTGGGCGATTCTCAGTTGACTGCGCGAGGGGGTTCCGAAAGCTGTTTGACTTCCTAGCGGTAGTGCTGCTGAGCAGCGAACACAAACCAGCAAACAACCAAAAGAACTGGCGCGCGCCATGGCTGGTATACCAGTGATTCTGAACGTCTACGATGTCAGTGGCCACCCGGTTCTCAAGAACGCCAACAAGCTTTTCCGCGCGCTTGGTGCAGGCGCATACCACGCAGCTGTTGAAATCAATGGTGACTCGGATATGATTCATGGACACTGCAAGCCTTTGGCTGTCTGAGGGCTGAGAAGCATTTGTAAATTAATGCTTGCTATGCCGGGTTGCTGCTAAGGAACTGAACTTAAGTTGGTATATTTGGGAAACCCTATGATTTACTATATGTACTCATTATGGTAACTTAATTTAAGTTCGCTAACAGCAAGCCAGTACGTGTTTGCTTGACATGATTTTGGGCTTTGGCCAAGGCGAAGAGTGGTCGTATGGATTTACCGACGAGGGCACCGGGGTCTTCACCTGTGGCCCTCGGGAATGTCACTGGATCGCCATTTTCGAACTTTAAGTTGTAAGAGGAAGGATTCCATGCTAGTCCCTCCCAGACAAAAAATGTAGTGCAACAGCGCGTTGCTACATAAGCGACAGGTTTCGCAAAAGACCCATGAACCCGAAACCCGGCACAAGAGACCCTAAGGCCCTAAACCCTCAAGCCAAGGCGAGGCTCACAGCTTCCGCGAGTCCATCCCCATCGGAGCGACCACGCTGTCCCAAGAGGCATCTGTTCTCCCCAATCACATGCACGGAGCCAGAAACTCCAGAAAACCATTCATCAAGGCCAAAATGGGGATATGAGATTCAGATCTTTTGTTCTGGTCTGGCGAGCAATGCATCATAGATCCCCAGAACCAAGATTCAGTCCCAGAATCCTAAAACCGAAGCCTTGCACGCTGGGAGGAAGTCACTGCAGCTCTGGATGCCTTGGTGCAAACTTGGCAGGGTCCCGAGTACGACATCCTGCGCCACAACTGCTGCCACTACAGCGGCTGAGTACTGCACCAAGTACGCTTGAGTATGTCGTGGTTTCTGTTAACAAGTCCAACAGCTAAATCTTGTTATTTAACTCGACCCTGACACGAAAGGTTCTGAGCGATGCTGAAGCACTTCCACTCCCACATCCCACGCTATCCCTAGAGTATTCCCACAACAGCCCAAGGAATCTGTGTGAAATTTCGGTATTGGCCTGAAGGCACCCATGATGTGGGGAGTCGGGGGCCTTTTACACAGCGGAAGCAGCGTTCTCAATCCTAAGCCCCGAAATTGCCAAGCCTTCGCCCCTAGTCTGTAGATCGTGAGCCCCAACCCCCAACCACACAACCCAGCCCAGGCAATGCAATGCTCCGGGCGCTTGGACTTCCGGAGGCTCCCAGCTGGGTGACGCGATCAGCGGCCCATGCGGCAGCTGTGGTTACTCCGCTTGAGGCCCTCATATGCGAAAGGGTTATGTTGTATACATATATGTATATATATATATCAATATTTCGTTCAAGAATACATAAGTTTTGGGGCTTTTGCTATACGACTGGGGATTGAGGCCCTCAATGTCGCAAAATACGTTTAAATGCTGCAGGGGTGCTCTACGAATGTAGGGTTTAGGTTTAGGGTTTCCAGAAAAAGACACGGGACTGCATCGGCCACGAGTCACACACTCCCCCAGCCAATCAGAGAACTGCATCGGGGTCCCATGCAGACTTTTGTCCATTTCAGCGTGCTATAAGGGTTACGTGCTTGAGTAAGCGTGGGAACCACCTCAGAAAGACATGTAGTTCTAGTCTTGACGACAAATCATCGTGATTGTGGCGGGATAGGGTGGCGGTCTGGGTGGTGCGTGCAAACCGCCATTGTCAAACAGATTCTGGGACAGAGTTTGCTTGATTGACGCATTGTTCAGTATCCCAAATGTTGGACATGTCGTAGATCCTTGGCAGAGAGTCCCATGAGACCAAGCCAAGAAGCCTGCACCCAAAACGCCGACCATCCAAAACAGCAATTTCAAGATGTCCTGGAACTTGGCTTAAGCACCTCCTCGCATCCCTGTGAAGGAAACCATAGCAGAGGGAAAGATGGCGCGGGGTGGAGAAATTGGGTCAAGAGTTGGAATACAGTTGCAGTTTGGGGTTATCGGTTTTGTAGAAGGTTTAGGTTTTCAGGTTTCCAGCATAGATTTTCACCAGCTACTTCACGAAGAATAGTTTTTAGGTTTGGGGACAGTCTGAATTCAGCTTTGTTTCGTTTTAAATTCCAAATGGAAAACAGCTGAGCTGAAGCTTGGGCACACAGTGAAGCAAGGCCCTGTTCCTGCATAGTTTGCAGAAGAAGCAGTAGCTCTTCAAGCGGGACAACCTAGGAGAACGATGGTTACAAGTTTGGAGACGTGAGCAGAGGCCTTGTAGCCAGTGGAAAGGCTGCTTGAACATTGTTCGGTAAACATGTCCTTTTTGGAGGATTGCCACCGCAGGTCATCGTCACAGAAACAGGAACAAAACTTGCCTGTGATTGCATGTTTGCGGTCAAGCAGCCTTTGCATGGATTTCCTCGCAACTTACAAAGCTGGAATCCCCACATCAATCTTGCCACCCTAAATCTCATACGCTACGCCACCGCCAAGGCTAGTAGAGGCGCCGCGCCCGACTCAGGCTACAAGTTTGGCGATCTAACGCGCGGTGTGATCTCCAAGTTGACCGGCTGATTCTTTCCGGACATCATGTTTCCACCCCGGGACAAAGATCTTGAGGAGGGATGGGCCGAGCGACATCTTATCCAAGACAGAGAGGGACATCCTGGTCATGGTCCTCTTCATTCGGTCAGCGAGATTCCCAAACAAAAAACACATCAGTGGCAAAGAGCTTCTGGCAAAAGCCACTAGCTCAAGCCCTGAGCGCAGTCTGAAAGAATGTAGGCATGTTGAACTACGCCTTTTGGAATGCAGATTTGTTGGAAACAGGTGACCGTCTGCTTAGCGGGCCTGTCGTGCAAGGACGATTTGCTCATTTTTTGCTGCCCGATTTCTTGAGCACAGCAAGTTCGGGAGAAGACAAGGATATAACAGGATGTATGATATATTTCTCACACAAGATATCTCATTGTTTCCCTTTCTTTGGTCCTGCCGCAGCCTGTAGGGTTTTTCCTTAACCATCCAAGAACCTTGACTCAACTAGAAGACCCCAGAGCACAAACTGTTGGGCGTACTAGACGCGTCCAAAGAATCTGCTATAGGTTTTCTTGGGCATGCTTCCTGGACCACACAGGCAGCCTAAATATCATAAGCCTAAAGCGCAACCCTCAAACCCTAAACCCCACATCCTGGAGCTCAAATCCCCGAAGCCCCAACTCCTTGAAACCTGGATCTGACACTCCTCAGGCATGGCGCGGGCGTTTGGTCATCCTAGGGGGCAGGGGATTTTGGGATGAGGGATTTGGGTGTTACTCTCAGGGTTTAGGCAGTACAAGCTTGGCATTCTGAACAAGATTCCGGCGTGCTTGCAAGGTTGGAGGCATTGTGGACAAGATTGAAAAGAAGGCCAGGAACTGCCGGAGCAAGCGAAGACCATAAGCGGTCACAAAGAAAGCTCATAACACCCGCGGTAGGCAAACCCCACATTATGTGACCTCTACATCCTAATGCCAGTGATTAATTTGAAAAAAGAACCTGCAACCCGTCTAAGTACGCCTTGTCACCTGCAACCCGTCTGACAATTTCCTCAAGTACGCCTTGGGATCTTCTCAATGTTTCTTGCACTCGTACAACAACTGTTCATACTGCGATTGTCATGCTACCCTTGTTGGGAAGGAAGAATGCGGATGACGCCTGTGCCGTCAAATGAGGGAGCCTCTGAGATTATCATGTAATCAGGAAGTGTCGTCCAAGGTGAAGGCGATGCAGCCTCAGCGCGAACAGCTCAGACGCTGTGTTGAGGCGCCCTGCTGTGCTGTTTTATGAGCTCAGGGTTTATGAATGTCTCAGACGTTACAGACGGAGTATCCCTTTGGTTCCCCGAGGAGTTGTGTCCTGAGAAAGGGATTGACGATTTTTAGGCAGCGGTACTGTATAGAAGTTCTCTAGGGATGTAGGGATTTAGGGTCTAGGGTTCAGTGATTTAGGGTCTAGGGATATAGGTATTTAGGGTTTAGGGGTTTAGGGTTTACATCTGCAGGGACAGAATTCGGAAACTGCCACCTGCAGCCTTTGGCCTCCCAACTCCTAGACACTAATCTCTGAACCCTCGACCCTAAGCTCCGAAGCCCCGAGTTCAAACCCTAAACCCCTAAACCCCCAAACCCGTAAACCCCGAACCCCTTAACTCTACGCCCGAATGCTGATGGAAGGCTGCACTCGCGGCGAGCTCTGAGGAGAGGTTGAAGGGCTCCAGAATCGAGGCAGTTTCTGGTGTGCAACACCTTAAGGTTGATGTGAGCCATAGTCTAAACGCCTAGTATCGCCCTTAATAACCCTTGTACTACTCCCCTATATAATCCCCTATACAACCCCCTTTAAGGAGTTTAGATTATGGCTCATGTGTGGGTATAACCCCATAAACTTGCTTTCATGACTTTTTGGCTTGCAGGGGGTTAGCGAGTCACCAAAGCAGGAACCTCTGCATCACTTATGAATAAGTTTGACTGCAGGACTAGGTTGTTGATGAACTGTTAATGAACTGTTAATGAACTGTTAAAGGTGCCCGTACCAGAATTGTATAGAATAGGCTCCAAAGTATTTGCAAGACTTTTTTCGGATCCAAATAGATGCTACGCTGAACCCAACTGCACAGATACAGAGGAGATAGGTAGACGCTTTGGGTACAGTTGTGGTAGACAACTAGCGGCGTAACTAGCGCGCATCAAGCTGCTGTGTCCTCGATAGTGCAGGAATGTATACAGGGTTCTTCGTTTCGAGCTAGGTTTTTGAGAGTTGGGTCCCGCGTTTCGTGGCATCCTGGCTCTAGGCGTGTTCGGCATGTAGGTGTAAGACTCCCAGGTTCTAGAGCCCTCAACGACTTAAGCCTAAACCTTGAGCCTGAGCCTCATATAAGCTCTGAACCCTAAACCTGGAACCACAGGTGGTGGGCAGCACCTCTTGGGGTGGAGAAGTTCCACAGAGTGATTTAGACCTGGTCACGGCCTCGAGCTTGCTGAGCTGGTGCGGTTTGGGGCTGAGGGCCTTGGGCTGTTTCTGAAATTTGCTTGCTATGCTGTTGATCTCCACGTAATGCTCGTGAGTGTTTCGAGGAAGAGGTTTTTTGTTCACCGTCCGCACCCCACTCAGTTCTTTGTTGATTGAGTTGCAGGGGATGAGAATACCATTAACAAAAAGTATGGAAGGGGGAATCTTTTTCTGACTAGTCTCTAGGGTAATCATGTAAGTGGGAGCAAGCAAAGAAGTTTTCCTGATAGACCTCACAATGCTGCAGGCGCAGTGGTAGTAGCCATGTCAGAACTGCGCAGTGTATACCTGGAGTTTGTTGGAGCTTTGCAGTTGGATTACTTAGATCTTGTTGATCACTTGCAGGTTTCTAAATGCGCAAGATGACACATTTTGTCGTAAGCTTTTAATCAATCAAATTAACGTTAATGAAGCCGTCTTTTGCTCTTCAGTCAACTAAGTCGTAAGGTAATGTAGGGCCATTGTAGGGCCTCAGCACGCAGGCCCCTACAATGAGTTGTCGTCTTGCATTTCGGGTTGCAAGAATCATATAAACTTTAGGGCCAAAGCCTAAACCCAAAACCCAAAGCCTAAGCGAGCGGGTAACTGTGACGCTAGACCTCGACAAAGTCTGTTGAGCAAGATTCCACAGCTCTAGCAAGAAACGATGGTTCATTCGGACTGCTGTGTGCACACAGTGGGACTTATATGGACGGCTGTGGGGGTGAGGCGCTGTGAAAACCCCTTGCTGAAGAGTGGCAGATAAGCATCATAAGCTGGGATCTGAGGGCTTTTTTGGACTGCTCGGCCAGGCGTCCAGAAGTTTAGGCTTTAATGCCTTAGGGTTTGAGGGTTACAGAGCTTAATGATTGTTTGAGGGTTCAGGGTTGTGGGGGCTTTAGTTGGGGTTGCAGTGCTTTGGCTATCGTGTAAAGGCTTGAGGATTCAGGTATAGCCCCGACATGATTTAAGCAAAGCATAGCTCTAGCTTGGTACAGCCAAAAGCACCGTTCTACAGCAAGATGCGGAAGCGCAATATTATTTCAGTCTGAACCCTCCAAACCCAGTAATGCCTAGTTCTGGGAGTCCTGACAGAGTCCGAACTCCTATCATGGCAGCCCCAAAGCAGAGGAATTGAATTGGAGGTAGCCTGATATCCAGGTCCTAGTCACGGCGACAGCGGATGCAGCTCCCCCTCAGGCCACAGCTGAAGCTTTCCCCTAGGCTTTGAAGGTCGTGTCGCGTTTAAGTTTCAGGGTTTGGAATCTAACATCTTCCAGCCCAACGGGTGCAATGCTCATTTTTGGGCCGAAGTGCAGTCCGTTATAGAGATCTTGGGGCCGAAGCATATACTTTCTGGGTACTTGGACCCTTCAGTGAGTTCAAGGGGGGTTTTGTGTTGGCATGTGGACTGGACCTAGAATGTTGGGTACGAAGTCTTCGTTTTTTCTCTGCAAAGCGCGAAACGCTTACACTTATCCAACTTGCTTCGCACGCACGAACACTTGGACCTTTTGGGCTACAAGGCTCCAAAGCCCAAACCTTGAAAACCTTTAACCTGTGAAGGTCAGCCAGCCATGATTCCATTTTGGTACGTTGCTTCGGACGTTAGTTTGGACTGCTGTAGCATGTCATTTCAGATCTTGAAGCCCACAAACCTCAGACTAGAGAGTGAAGGAGTGTTGAGTTCCAGACCCGATCCGAAGCATCTTCGCGAGGCTCTAGTGTTGCTCCAGCTCCTTCGAGATGCCCTGGAAAAGCAGAGTGAGGCCATGATGCGGCCATAATCTGGGACTTGCGGCGCGTTTTTTAGTCTCATGTACGGGGTGCTGGGTTGAAGCCCACATCGATGTTGTGGGGACGTCGAGTTCAGGTGCCACCCATGCGCTCTCAGCTGGCCATGATGAGTCAAAGGCAACAATCCTTGGAATATTTTTTCTTCCTATTGCTAGTTCGGGTCAGTGCTCAAAGTCTGTTTTTTCCACAGCCTGAGCCCTCAACCCTGAACGATGTGGGCTATAAGATGCCGCTGTCAAATACCCGTGTGTGAACCATCAGTCATCCTGTATAGTTGCAATTTAAGGCTTGCTAAAATTCTCTGGGCCCCTATAGCCCAGCCGTCTTTGATGGTCACTAGGTGGTGCTGTATGGCCGTCGTGAACGGAAAATGCCCGGCCAATGCAACAAAGCTTTCAAGATGTTCCCGTCTCCCAAAAGCTGCCACAATGCTGCTCCAATTCAGTGCGAATCTGTTGTATTGGATCCCAACGAATTCCTGGTCGTTTGCCCAGTGCCCGAAATTGCCAGGGAGCGCGCGATTGGCATCGTCTTGAGCTAGTTGAAGCAAGGCCGCGCGGGAAGCAGTTTAGTGACTTCACAGGAAGGCTCGCGGCTATGAGTGACGGTTGTGGCTGTGCTTCGTTTTAAATGTTTTTTTTTGTTTGCGGGCAGGGTGCAGGGTTCATGGGAAGCTTGATCTTGGCAGGGCACGTGCAGCCAGTAGACAGGGTTCAGAAGACAAGGCCATGCGGCTTAGGGTTGAGGGACCAGCGTTCAATCTTCAGCACATCAGATTTTCCCAAAGTAATCTAGGTGTGCTCCATTAGAGGATTCCCAATACTGTTCTGAACTATACTCCCCCTACGTTTCCGGGCCCCCACACAAAACCATGAGGCCAGGCTGCAGAGTACAGCTCTGGTCCGCATGCATGATCGTGTAAAGGGGGTCATTATAGGGGTCAAGTCATATAGGGATATGAGGGGGATATTACATGACAATGCGCTTGCAAGAAGTGGGGAGTGCAGGTTCAGGGATGCGCGCTGTTTGTTTGTCTTTGCAGGTTTGGGTCTGAGAGTCTTCTTTACTTCTGGCGTGCGGGTATTTCAAGGGTCTGAGGGTTGCAAGTGGTGGGCTCAAACTCTCCCCGAAGCCGAAGCTGTGTGGCCTTCACGCATGAAACCACAGCCCTTGCCCTGCAGGAAGGTGCCACTGCTCCGCTTATACGACCGCCAGGGGCTCTCCTGTGACGCAGCGGCCCTGGTCTCTAGGGCGCCGGATAGGTTTAGAGCCCAGGCATGGAGATCTCTGCTCTGGAGTGTCCCGATGTTGTGTTTCCCTGCTGCATGACCTTCCCTCTGCCAAGCAATGCCAAACAGGCTCTTTAATTCAAAGCTGCTTGCTGGAAGTCTAGGTGGTCGTGGATCAGATGCACGCGATACAGCACAGACAGATACTGAAAGAGGCTCTCTCAGGCGCGCCAAAATAATGGAGCTCTCCTGTGGCAGAAGCACTCCTGACGCTCTGCACCTGGAGTTGGACAGTGATGAGTCGGCTTCTAACTGCACCGGTTAGAGTGCTTGGACAATGGCTATCCTACTTTTAGCCCGAGTCAGAGTGATCCATGAACCTCCCTCTCGCGTTAACTTTCTCCTTCTTGCATTGTGCATCCAAGCACTGCTGGGTCCCCTTGAAGGTGTTGGGTCGCAATGAGGAGAACGATGGATAACGATTTCTGAACGTGAGGTTACTTGTAATTCTGCTCCGCCTTTTCCTACCCACGAACACTCAAGTGATCTTTCTTGGACATTCATCGAACCTTTGGCAGGTCGAAGTGAGCTGAAGACTTGCATACGATTGGTGAAGTGCGCGTCCTCATCTTCAGACCGAAGTTACAAGTAAAGTTATGCAGGGCTACGCGGGGTTCAGGACTTCCAGAAAGTACGGCTCTGCTTTTTTGCCCTCGGGACGTCATGGAAGAAACTTGCCATCCACGGAAGCTTGGCGGTTCAGAGGAGTAGCAAACCCTTTCCGGAATTGGTAGTAACGCATGCTAAGGGATGCCATGTCCTGGACGGAGTTGGGTTTTCCCACGGCATCTGAGGCCTTTCTGACAAGCAGAAATCGATTTCTCAAGCACTTCCAGAAAGCATGCTGATCACCAAGGAAACCCGAAAACATTTAGCCTCAACTGCCAACAAGAGTTCAGAAACACTTCGGGTTCAGGGTTTATCATGTAAGGTGCCTCTGCACGCTTCTGGCTATGCTCACGTTCTCTCATTTTCAGACCACTGCATACCCCTACAATTATACATACAAGAAGGACTCCCAAGCGCATGCCATTTGCGTGACATTTTCTACGGTTCAACACAACCTCGTCTGTCTCACCGCTTCGCGGCCTTGCCTCAACTTCAGACAAGGGGCTTTGACTTTGACGAATCCCAAAGTCTTTTCGATCAGGTACTGGCTGCGGCAACGGGGCCTGCCTGTTGGTGCGGAGGACATGCCGCAAGGGTTGATCTGCGAATTCCACCTAAATTCATATTGTGCGGCTCCGTAAATTAGGGTTTCGCGGGAGGACGTTTTCCGATTTTGTGTGAGATCTTTCACGGTCGTAGGGAGTGTTTCGAGCTTCCTTGTTTAGCGCAGCCAGGCACAAGAAATTGTGATATTGCTGCCCCAGGCATGTTGGGACTGAAAGTTTGGGATGTATTTTTGGGCAGTTGGGATGGGAGGGGGGTCCAACGCTTTGAGGGTCGTGCAGGGTTTCACAAACATACTGTTTGATGTTGCTGGTTAGTGGTACCTGATGGTGGATAGCCCGAAACCCTGAGCCCTAAAGCCAGATGCTTGTACCAAAGCAGAAGTCTGGGCACCATGCACGTTGCACGTGGTAGATAAGACACATCATGCTCCCAGGTCTAGCTAGCATCATGAGGACACACGCTCAAGAAAGCATGGAAGCCGCGAAAGACAGAATCCTTACATCAACGCACGGAACCCAACAAGAAAGAACTGAGCTCCAGCCCATCAAGCACAAGCAGAGGCTGGGTTACTTTCAAGGATTTGACGTAAAGACACAACAAGAGGCCTTCTGAATCCTGGTCACAATCCATAAACTTGACACCCGAAGCCAGTATCCCGAAAGAAGTCCTGTGAAGGGTGGCCTGCCGTCCTTTGCTTGGGCATACACTGCCCCTTGGACTGGGTTTAGGGCTTCGCGGTTTTGAGGTGTGCGCGTGGTTGAGGGTTCAGCAGCTTGGCGAGAAATCTTGTTAGGTTTGGAACTCTCAAGGTAGAACCTGTATTGGAGCTTTACATCCTTTACCGTAGCATTGCCTCCTTCTTCTCATGGGGCTGGAAGGGGATTGTAGCGGGAGTGGCACAGGGATCATAGCTTAAACGGTTGATGCTTTGAGGATCAGAACTCAGGATGGTTCCAACCCAAACTGTTGGTTTGGATGTTGAAAGAGACTTCGTGCTCTGACTTGGTTGTTTAGGCTATCCCGTCTGGTTGGTATAAGCCAGGAGCTTATCATGCTACGGTTGGTTCTAGGGTTCTACAACTCAGGTTGCCGGATGAACGGATGGAATTTTCTTCTGAAGCAGCACTTGGCCTTTGTAAAAACTTGGGCTTTCACTGCATCAATGGCCGATGTTTGGGCAAACTCCTGGTGTAGGGCTTGGGGGCTTGGGTGCATGCAGTTGTAGTCTACCGGCTTCATGTTGCCATTATTTTACAACTATTGGGGACTTGAACCTGTCTCAGCATTGATCTATCAAGTACGCTCGAATTTGCAGTTTGCGTGTGGCGGCCTTGCGTGTAGACTCACAGAGACCACGGAGAAATGGAATCTGTGCCCGACTGTGCCCGACACACATCTTCGTCGGCCAGTTGCCATCCATAGCCTCGGGGCTTCACACAACTCCAACAGCGCAACACCCATAGTTGATTAGCATGTGCAATTTCTTTGACAAGCATATATCGCTAGTCAGGTTCTTAACGCTATCAACACTTTGCCGGTGGAACCATCACTTCCGTTTATTTACAGGTCTTCAGGGGCCCTAAGTGCCTCTTGTTTGGAGAGATCCCCTTATCCGCCAGGCGCTGCAGCTGGCAAAGGATCTTGCACCAGGAACGTCCGTGGCTCTCTCAGCATGTTTCATCTGCCCACAAGCCGGTCTGTAGGCCCATGAAGAAGTCCGACTACATGGAACAGTATCTTCATCAGATAACTGTAGTATGATGTCCCCAAAGCCCTGTGTTTTTAAATGTATGTCCTCTGCATTAGTTCATTTGGAAGGTTAAGACGACTTTGCTTCTGTTTCCGTGTATGAAGGCTATCTGCTATCATACGCCATTCTCACTGCCCCGACGCTACTGCATGCCAGGTCCCATCATGGGTTACAGGGGCCACAGCGCGAAGCCATCGCCCCGAACCCTCAACTTTGACACTTCGCCCCGTAATCTTCCAATGGTCCAACGATCCCTAAACCCGCGTGCTAAACTTTAGACCGGAAGGCCTGAACTGAAAAACCTGGCCCTAAACCCTAAGCGCTGAAGCTGGGAGCGCAAAGGTCGAACAGCTGTTACGCCATTTCTTCACTCAGCTCAGCCATCTCAGCGAGAGGCCAGCCTTAAGCAACTTAAGTGAAGCTTTACTTCTGTAATATGTAGCAAGTATCATGGCATACTACGGCCATGACACGGATACATGGTCGATGCTGTAGCTCCCGCGGTATGATAGCTTCAATTACATTCCTATTTCACAGCCCAGGCAAGTGCGGCAAGGTCGGCTTCAGGATCTTTGTTTGGGATTCGTTGTTGTTCTGTCTGGGGCATGGGGATTCTCGTATCTCACTAGAAGAGTCTCCTTGCTTCTTCCAAGGGTATCCGGGCCAAATATTTGAGGTGGGTTGTGACTTCTGGATGATATGAACTCTTAAAAAAGTAGGCTGCTTGGTTGACTCCGGGGGCCGTCATTGGCTTCGCAGCTTCATGCCTTCGTATTCTCCTCACCTGAACGTTGAACTCAAATCCATAGTTTGCAACAGTCATTGCAAGGTCCCTGGCGGTGCAATACAGGGAAACCGGTGTTAACGTCGCCTGGAAAGCAAGGCCAGTCAAAGCTTCTGGAGCTTTTTTGAATGCCTCTTAGGCTTTTGGATAAAGTGTGTCGGCACCTGGAAAGAGAGAGGAGGGGGTAGGCAGGTTGGTTGGATAGGCAAGTCTGGCGCGTTGCCTGAGAGCTACGCTTAGACTTCCCTTCCCTGACAGACTCAAAGGGGCGTGCTTGCTAGTTCGAGAGTTTGGGGTGCAGTTTCGGGACGTGCGTTCGTTTCAAAGCTCCTTTTAGTAGGGCTTTGTCCTTTTTGAAATTCGGTTGTGCGATCATAGCAGTAGTTAGCATTTTCAGCGGCATTATTGTTTTGCGTGTCGTCTTTCTGTGTAACGGGAAGAGATTACGGCAGTGTCACAAGCGTATGGCCAGGTCAACAAATCCAGCGCGCACATGTTTTGCGAACTCCCCGGACCTCACCCGATGGCAGTTTACGTAGAATCTAGGCTCCAAGTGGCTGCATTTCAGGATTGGAGCTTTTCCATTTTAGCCAGCAGACAGCGGTGTCTAGGCATCTTTGCAAAAAAGGTCTTTTTCCCTGCTGATTGCAGCATCAGCATTTTGAAGTCACATATGGCGCGCATGGCGTGTAGCGGCATGCATATGTCCAAGCTCGCGACCTTGGGCACCTGAGGGAGCTCGTCGGTTTTATAAGGTATATCAGCAATAATCTCCTCCCACTAATGTCAACCCCCCCCCCAACCGCCCTAATATCTAATACTACCAATATATTCCAACATACCAGAATGGGGATCATTTAATACTAGGGGGGGTGGGGGCTTGATATTAGAAGGGATTATTGTCACCATGAATTTTTTTTGGCCAGACATATAGGTTCCTCGTGGTAACTAGACCTCGTGGTAGTTCCGATACGAACCTTAATATGTTCCTGCAAACACCCCATATCCATAACCCACATAAGTGAATAAGCTTGACTGTATTTCAGATGGGGCTCTCTGTGCAGGGACCCAAAAACCCATGTACTCCCTCTGTGTCCCTAGGATCCTGAAAGGCTCCATATTTCGAGAACCCCGCATACGAGGATCCCCGAATAGGGACCCAGCATGACCCAGCCTTAACAGGAGCGATCCGATGGCGTGGAGACAGGACAGCTTGAGAAATTTGGGTGTAGGATTTGGGACTTGCGTGGGGTCTGCTCTGGTGGTCCCACGAGCTGTCCTTTGGCGGCTAGGCCCTGGGCCTGATGCTGCCCTGCCTTTTGCAGAGCATCAATGCTCATATCATGATGACAGAATAGCATTCAGGTTCGGAGCATCCGGTTACCAGAGCGCCCAAGCCCAAACCATAGGACTCTTCATGTTCTTCAAGCCAGGTTTCCATATCAAGCGCTTTTGTGATCAGATGCACGTAACACTTCGGGGTTTGGGTTAATGCCTGCGGGTGTGGCTTTAATTTGCTTGAGTGCTGAAAGTAACGCACTGGCCAGTATTTTCAACCTCTCCGAGTTCGATGACATACCTAAGCTTCATGGAATCCCAGGCGCTTCCTGACCGTGGCGCGTAATTTGCCTCAAGTCTGTAAGATCACCCCATCTCTAACCGCAAGCCCCAAGCGCTCAGCCCAAGCCTGCGATGGGCGTCTGAGGAGTTTATAGAGCTCATCTGGGTGGATGATCCGACGCGGCGGCAGCACACTGGGGTCCCCACCTGCCTACAGCCAGTGTGAGCTATATGCCTTCCGCTTGGGGCTCTGGGGAGCTAGGCATGCGGAGGAGTTCCCAGGCAGACTTCTACATTTCTACATAATTGAGATGGCCCCGACTTGTTATGGGTGGAAGGACAGACAGTGCTCCTTAGTTTCCACACCCAGCATGGGTTCAGAGGCGCATGATAGGTCTTACTAGGTGATTCTAGATATGCAAAGTCCCCCATATGTCTGCAATGGAGTGCCAGAATTTGGTGGGCAGCTTGCTTGAGTCGGGCTAGGTGCGGTCATGGTATCATCCACGGGCCTTGAACGGGCAAGCTGATGTAAGAGCTTGAAGCTCGAAGAATCAGGAAGATTATCCCCTTGTAATCCTATATACTTATAATCGCCAGGGCCCTATTCTTACTGTTTGGGCTCATGCACTAAGTATTGCCATTTCGCCTGTTCTTCGGTTTGCCATTGTTGAGAAGTCGCGATGCTTTCGCACGCCGTCAGCACAAGAAGCTTAGGCGGCGCAGATTGCCGTGTCATCATGCAGAGCCAGCATGCACGCAAGGCTGAGCTTGAATTGTACCACTATCCCTTCCTGTATTTCTTTTGACATGATTTCAGGATGTAGCGTTGTGACTTGCATTTCTCGGCACATGCCGCAAAGCCGCCCCGCAAACCCAACCCAACCCAACCCACAAACACCAAAGCCCAAGCCCGGCTTCATAGCCTGCAAGCGCGGATAATGTCACGAAGGGTCCCCTAAAGCAGCACAATGTTCCTCTGATAGCCGAAAAGGGCTTCTGCTGCTGCCATGGCACTCGTTTCAAGCAGCAACAAGTTGCTACGGCCATGAGCACAGGCTCGGTCTTGATGGGAAGGAGTGGGAAAGAAGCAGCATTTGCGTAGCGCAGTATGCACCAGAGCTGAGGATTTTCTGTTGTGGTTTAGCCGGGTTTAAGGTGGCAAGGCCTCAGGCGCAAAGGGTCACGCAGATCTGTTTGAGAGCCATCTGCGCTCTTGTGTTCGCTTCTGACCAAGAGAAGGGAATGCCACCTGAGCCTCTTCGCAAGCAAGGAATGCCAAAGGCAGGCACAATTTTTCTCTGCACGACCTAGTTTCTTACAGGTGATTGTTGTGCTTGTCATGAATGCTGTGTAAATCCAAAGGCTACAACCTAATCCCCATCCACCTGGTATTAAACCCTCCACCTCCCCGCCCCAATATTAATTGAATACTCTCAATATGCTTGAAAATGCCGAATAATGGGAGTATTGAATATTAGGGGTGTTTAATATTAGGGGGAGGGGATTAATCCCGTGATCCAGCCTAACTACTTGACACCAAGCCCAAACCTTCTAGATCCATTACGCCTGAACTGCTCGTTAGCCTGAGTTACTTGGGGTTTGGAGGGTGGATTTGCTTATGAAGACTTCTGCCGGGTGAGGCCTTCTTGGGGACTATGAGAGCGATGAGGAAGCCGTGGACCCGTTGAAGGAGCGGATGTCAGCTTCATGGAAGCCCAAACAGGGCCTTATCAGGGACAGTGTTGATTTACAGCGCTTTACGTGGCTTTCCACATTAGTTCGGAGCAGGGTAGGGTGTAGGGTTTTGTTTTGGGGTTTAGAGTTGTGGTCAGGGGTTGAGCTTGCTACACGCTGGCTATTTTTCGTGGTCCTGCAAATAAAGCCCTACACTCCTAAAGTCCTAAGCCAAAATCTCGAATCCAGAAGTCCAAGCCCCACAGGTTCGTTTGGTTTCTCTAGGCCTTTTGCCGGCTGAAGTTCAGGGATTTCTGATAGTGGATGGAATGCATTTCATAAATAGTTTCCATTTTCTTTTCCATCATCCCTATATAACCCTATATTTATACCCTACAGAGTACCTGGTCCATGAGGAGGGTCTCGAAGCTCGTCAGGCAATTGCCCGGCAGCCACTCAGAAGCAAGGAAGGACAAAGCCTCTACCACATGGGGGCATTGGTTCTGCTTGGAGGGATTCTTGGAGTTAAATGGGCAGATTTCCTCTGACGCTAGAGAATGTCGAGTGTAGAGAGAACTCCGGCATCTTCTTCCACGCTTAAATCTGTTGCTTTGCCCCTCCTGGGACTTAAGCCTGGGCCTGGTATTGCAGCTGCACATGTCTACCCGCAATTAGTTTGGAGGGCCGAGATGCAGAGTAGGATTTAGGGTTTAGCGAGCAGCTTGGTGCTACGCCCAGCTCCCCCACAGTCTAGGGTTTAGGGGGTAGGCTCAGCTGAACTGCTTCGTCTGGGCGAACGGTCTGGAGTTCAAGTTTAGTCCAAGTACTGTATTCTCCAGCTGCAAGGTTCAAAGTGTCTACATGGATCCAGGTTTATATTGCATACGTAATTCTGACCTTTTGGGCTAGTAGAGCCCAAGCCCACACGCTGAATCGTTTATGACCATCTCGTTCACTTCGCTTAGCACGGCCATTGCTCAGGTTTCTGGACGCTTCCTCCCTCCTTGACGAGCTCGATGAGGCTGGATGAGGTGTTTCAGGGTTAGGCTTCAATCACCACCCTGACCTACGTGGGTATGTCTGAAAAGTGGTGGCCGCCCAAAATCCCCGAATGTTATAGTTATAGCCCTTGTTCTTGAGACCTCAGGCCGAAACCCAAACCTGAAAACCACAACCCACATAAATCACTTTGCAAACTCAAACCCCCAAAACCTAAACCCTAAACCCTAAACCCAAGTTAACCTTCAGGCAAAACCGCCCAAAACCTTGTACTTCGAGAACCCCATGGCCGGCAGGAGCCTGCTCCAGAGGCTTCGGAGCCTGCTGAGACTTTGCGGCAGACGGTAGTGCCGGACACAGGCGAGGAGGGATGAGGATGGGTTGCATGTTGGTTGATATTCAGGTACGCATTAGGAGGACCCCCACCCTTTAATAGTGGCATAATTGGATATGACAGGGCCCTAATAGAAAGGACCCTTGCGACCAGGATCTTGTTTTGGGAGGTGTTGGAGCAACCTGAAATGAGAATTGTTTTGCCTTCCCCTGTAGTGCAGTACTACTAGGTCGTGTGCAGGACAGAGGCGTTAGGATCAGGTCAGGTGCGCGTGCGGCCTGAGTAGATGGTGAGAGGATGCACTTCTTCCGGCAGCCTCTCCACCACGTCTTGAATCCGCTGCCATGTAGAAGCCTGCATGGGTCAGTATAACCTGGTGGTATATATGTGCAGACCCAAAAGCGATCTTGTGGCCCCTAAGCACAATCTTACCAACAGGTCCTCAACACATTCAATTGCAGTAAAAGTTTCATCCCGTGGGCTACAATCGAAGATGCTTCGCTGCATACTAGTGCCAGTTTGGTGTGTGTCTTAACGGAGAGTTTAGGCTGTTTGTTCTGATTCACTTCAGGGCTCAAGGTTTTTGGAAAGCAGGTTTGGGGTTTAGTCTTTCTGGAATTCGGCAATACAGGGATTGCATGTGGATGATGGGTCTCGCACAAAGGTTTCATGGGAGTATCTGGAGAGTATTCTCGTTTCTGCAGATGACCCATAAGGGAAATTAAGCTCAACAGAGTGGCTGGTGAAGTAGCTCAGGTGACACTGAGGTCCCAGGCCCAACCCCAAAGCCTAAATCCGAAACCTTAAGCCTTACACCCCTTGGAACCGTATATCGCTGACCTCCACGTGTTGAATCAGAGCCAGGAGGGAGACAGAAAGAGCGCCAGGATCTTCCGACCTTCCGCCGGAGCCTGCCCCTGCGCCAGATCCACCGAAACTTGATTCGAAATTGCTGAAGAAGACTGAGGGTTGCGGAAGAGGGGAGAGTTTGGGGACTCTCTTTGATTCATGTTTTGCGTGCCAGCGCCATCTTGAGCCCAAGATAGAGCAGGCATGAATAATTTGCACTCTAAACCCTGAGCCCTAAACCCACCTAAACCCCCAAACCCAAACCCCTAACTCCCGCAAACCCGCCACTTCTTCAGCAAAGTGCCTCAGGAAAGCTGCGCCTCCTCAGCCAGCGCCGGATCTGGCGCCTGCGCAGCCGAAAGCAGCGCCAGTTCCCTTACCTGTGTTTACACCTTACCGCTTCGGGTTTAGGGATTCGGTTTCAGGATCGGGGGCTTAGGGTTTGGGATTTAGGGTTTAGGGCTGCGTGCAAAATCTATTTACAGAGTTTTAATGGACATCGAGCCCAATGTTTAGTCTGGTAAGCCCAATAAGCTGTGGGTCACAGAGCCGCAGGTACTGCCTACGGTGACGGCGGCTCCAGAGGCCGGCCTCCAGCGAAGTTTAAGGTTGCAGTTTTTTGAGACAGTTTAAGGCTTGGACTTTAGGGATGAGGTTCAGGGCAGGGTTTAGGGATTGGCTTATTTGACATGAATGAGTTAGGTGGACCCCCCACCCAGTAATAGTGATTATACGGGACAATAGTCATCATGTTTGAGTCCTCGTCCATTCCCCTTGAGGGTTGGGCCAGTTGGACTTAGTTGGCTTGTATTTGTACACAGGTTGTGAACTGTAGTCAAGTGGCAAGGAGTAGGCATCCACAAAGAAACAAGCATCAAAGAACAATGAACGAGCGTAACAAAGATAAACAGGCATCGACAAAAATGAATGCCAGCAGCAGCAAGCGCTGCGTTTTCTTATGCTATTTGCTTGCTTGGCTTCGTGGCTTGTTGGCTCATTGTCTTCTCGGCCGGCTAGCTTCTGGGCTTTCTGGCTTGTTGGCTTTTTGGTTGCCTGGCTTCTTGTCTTTCCAGCTTCTTGGCTTCGTGGTTTCCTGGCCTCCTGGCTTCCTAGCTTCTTTGCTTCCTTTGTTTTTACAACTAGTCCCTGGCTCCGGAAAAAATACAGCAGTTGCCAGCATCGCAGAGCTACTACAACTATTGAAGCTTACCGCACGTGGTTTACGAATACTGTAAATTGCAGCGCTTGTGGCTTTGGAAAGGCTACGAACACGGAAAAAGATTGGCATTTGGGGCTATGGTAAGTTGGACGCAAGCACCGTAGATGAAAGTCCATGAACTGTGAAAAGTTGAAGCACCAGAGTCTGCAGAAAATGTACACTCCCATATTGTAATGCAAGCAAATTGCTAAACAATTCCGTCAAGTGCGTGCAGGAAGCTATGATTTCTTATCAACGGCCACCCCCAACTCCCGCTATTGTTCTGCTCTTCGTCCACGTTTTGCAAGGGGCCCCACCCTTCCCACTATTTTGTAATGCGGGCAAATGCCATCGCTGGCGGAACACGGGAAACCCATGCTGGATGTGCCGCCTGTGCTGTGTAGCTGAAGCAATGATGCCTTGGGGTTCCACCCACATGGTTTGTGGTGGGATGGAGACATTCAATATTGCTTTGTGCAAATGTCTATATCTGGCGCTGCCATTCATGACATGCTGCTTGAGGGCAGGGCTCTTTGCCGGTACCGCTGACAGGACTCATGCTGACCGACGAGGACACTGGCTGCCAGGTGCAGTGTCTTGTCCCAGCATACCATAGAACACATTTGCCCTCCCTTTAGCGGGGAGACCCGAGCTGTCAGCGACACTTCCATTGCTCTCTTGCGTGTGCCGCATGGTTTTGCCGTCTCTCCTCTGCGGTCCTTGCGTGCCTGCCGGGAACAACTGCTTGGTGGCTTGTGCCTCTGCTCTTGCATGCGTCAGACTTGCTTACCTCGAAGTCTGTGCAAGCTTGGGGGCAGCTTGCAGGTTCGCAGCAGTGGTGGCAGGACACGACCGTGCATTCAAGAAACACAAATTAAGTTACTCTGCCGCGTGTTAGAAAGCATGTGATGCCTCGCTTTGCGAGACCGCCTCGAGCGTGCTGCCAATCTTGCGTGCACGGTGCCATGAAACACTGCTCTTGCGCCGGATATGCCCTGAAAGATATGATGGTCGGGGCTAGATTTCTGCACCTCTGCAAAAAGCCCTCCAGCAACTCCTCTGCCCCCTTGCAGGAGGAGAACTCTTGGCAACAGAGCAACATCCTTGGTGCCCCTGCATCCCGGAATGCTTGAATCCAGGGTCGCTGGTCAGCAGCGTCGGCGCGAGCAACTATGCAGTCGGTTTACTTTGGCGCGCGAGATGCTGCAATCGAACCTGCTTTGGACAAGCTATACATTGCACAGCAACGGGCAAACCCACGAAGCAACGATGTTCTTGCGGCTCTTCTGCCGCACTTATCCGAAGAGTCGCCAATGCTTTCTTCTCACTTCCGCCTGACCGTGGCCGACGTTGTCGGGCAAGAGTTGGACCTTTGGACCGGTCGTTTATGGGATCTATCGTGGAAGCATGGAATTCACACCTAAATTCGACAAAGCTAGTGACATTTTTCGTAGCCATTCTGTGTCGTTCTGCAGAGAAACATGGAATTACTTGAGAATTCCCCCGTGATTTTATCCTCATGGCCGCAAGGTGGGTCGGCCACCGTGACTTTCACGCGTGCTTCAAGCTCAGGAACACGTTGCATGTTCAGCTTGCTAATTGCAGAGTCCAATTGCGGCATGTCTCCATTCTTCCGCGGGTGCATCGATGCAGTCTACATATCGCACGACTCTTGGTCAGCTTTGGTCGACTGCTTGTCTTCCCGCTTTATGCCTGCCAGCCAGGGGATCCTGCATGTTCGTGGGAATAACTGGAATTTGTGAGCACGTTTTTACAGCCCTGCTCCATACCAAGCGCATGTCCCTGGTCCATGCTCAGATGCCACAGATCAGACAGCCAGGCCTCCAGCATCCCCATGATACCCTGGCATTCCACGCAGTGCTGCCGCGTCTGCAGACGGGCGCAGCGTAACGCCGCAAGCAAGACAAACGTTTGCTGAGTTTCCTGGCCACGCATGACCTGTTGCAATGGTTGTCGCTCCTGCAGTCTGACACACTGACCGTGGATCAGCCGGCAGAGGTACCTTTACTGCATCTCAAAGCCATTCTGCCACAGATTCCTGCTTGAAGCCTTCACGCCGTTCCACTGCGGCCCATATACTCGGTCTCGATGGAAGGCATTCCTCGCATTGTGCGCAAGAGCTTACAGTCTACAACCTGCTTTTGCACGCAGCCACTGATTTCTTCAGCCTGTGCGTATCCGCGATCCGCGCAGGACGCGGCGCCGTCCCTATCAAACAGCAGGTTGAAGCTGGCGCCAGCTGTCAATTTACCACGCTTTATATGCGCATGCCCCCGTTCTTTTCATGATCCTGATCCTGGTGCATGCTCGTATAACCCCTTGGCGCCGATGGAAACGTGGATGGCGAGCCTTTACGTCTGTGCTCATCGTTCCGCGAATGGCCAAAGTTGGCTTGCTGTATATCCGCTTTCGGCAGTGGGCCAACACCACGAGCTACTTTTGCTGCACCCCTGCCTGCTTCAAGGACAGGCTTCCAGACCGCAGCGCTCCGAAATGCGTGCGATCGTGGAAAAACACAGGATGCGCGCGCTGTTGTCCTTGACCCTTCAAGTCTGAATTCTCAGTCCTGAATATGCGCTAGAGGTTTTCTAAGGCTTGGGCCAAGGCATGATGTATCCCAGGGGCCTGGTCCTGTAGTCCCTGGTCGCCTGGTCCTGGTCCGTTGTCCCTTGATTCTTTAAGTCCGATTCCCGTCATCCCTGTGACAGGTGGCACTTCTGAGATTTTTAGAAGGTTCGAGCGGTCCAACAGTGGCAATTACGAGAATAGCGCGCCTGCGAGCTGTAAAATGCATCATTCCAAAGCCACAGGACTTGTGAAATACGATAATTTATGGTAGGTCACGCGTTCAAAAGCTGCAAATGCTTCAATTTCCATGTTCCCACATACGACTAGCCTTGCAGGCTGTATTTCTTGATCTGGCCGGAAGTGCTGCAATGTTATCATTTTTATTTATTTTGTTGATCCGGCACCCAGTGGCAAGGTTTTATTTGTTCACCCCTGATCTTTCCGTATAGGGTAGTGCGATCGATCATTACGGATCATGCAGCAAGCTCATTTTCGTTTGTTCCGTGAGATACGAAAATCCTAGAAGGTGCAGTTTTTTTAACGGTGAAGTTCACCTATCCGGGACGGCTTGGGCCCCGAAGAAGATCCTCTTCTGTTGGTTCCAAACCCAGTGAGGTCAAAACTCTCATACAGATACTTAGATCGTGCCCAAATCCCGATGCCAGTTAGCTACGGAAGCCGAGCTGTGGCCGGGATGCATCGTACGAGCTTTCGGTCTGCAGAAGGCCCAGGCAGGATGACATTCAGATATGGGGTTTTCAGGAATGGGGGATCCTTATCTTGAGGTAATTAGAATACAGAACGTAGTATGCTCTGTCCAAAGCATTGGTGCTCGGTTTTGGATGCCCCGCCTGGTTCTAGGACTGGTTTGGGGATCTCCCACGTCAGAAATACCCTAAGGAGCATGTGGATTCTTGCTTAGAGGTTTGGGGATAGATGGAAAGTACAAGGAAGTTGTAGGTACCCCTTCAAGCAGACCACGAATTGTGTTTCTTTACTCGCTGCATCCTAACGAGGAATGTGAGATTACCAAACTTTAAACCCGAACCAACCATCTGCCAGGCGTTGAATGGCCGAATGGGCATTGTCAAAGATGGACCGACTGGCGGTCGGTGGCAGGCGGATTTGGGGGCCAGGGTGGCTTGAAAACAGTTTTTAGTCAACCTCCAAGTCGGGTGCCTGTGTGCAACGAAGACCTTGTTTTTGGGACTTATATGCTTGTCTGTCAAAAAAATATCATCAGTCCTTGTAAGTCCTAAAGCCCCCGCACCATCATGCATCCCTAGGATCTGTAAGGTACCCCCATCTGGAAAAACCCATACATGCTCAGGAACCAGAACTTGACGAAGTGTTTCTGGGCTCTTTCATTCGGGATGCTAGGATGTGTTCATGGTGGACCATGGCTTTCTCGAATGCGAATACACAGGTGCACAGGGGCATCTGGGAGTACATGAGCACATCTGTTGATTCCCAGTCTTGGAAGGTGGAGTTCTGGAACGACAGTGGCTCCGCTGTAGACGTGTGTCCTGGCCGTGCCAATGGAATCATGTTATAACTACTGAACTTACAACCCTGACGTTGCAATTGCACCCAGAGCATGTACGTAAGCTCCAGGGTGTCTAATGAGAAGCCCCCTTCGACCCACCCCACGCCCCGAACACTAGACCCGGAGTCCCGTACTAGACGTGGAGATTTGCAGATAGTTTGGTTTCAAAGGGCTTCCATGTCAAAGGTTTGTGCACCCCAAGGTGAGAAGCAACAGAGGTGTAGGCGGGCAGGACATGCAGGCCCTTGTAGTTCTCATTATGGATTACACCTGTGTTTCGCGATGACCGCTGTGGATTCCAAAGTTCTGCAGGATCAAAGTGCTTCCTGCGCACATTATGGTGGCGTAGCATAGCAACATCGTGCAAGGTTTTTTTTCGTATTAATTGCAGCTTGACCTAGTTTGAACACTTACTCCGAGGGAGTTAGATTTCATTGCTTTTGCTCTTTCATAATATTTCCCGATATACCAACATACTCTAGCTCCTGACACCCCAAAAGGATCCAGGTTTTAAAGCACCGCCAAGCAGTTTTTGCCGTCGAGGTTTCCTTGATTTCGGGTTTTCTGATTCCGGCCAGCATGAGGATGCATGAGCTACAGTCGCTTAGTCTTAAATTCAACAGTGCCAAGCAGTTCAAAGATGCTTAGCCAAGCATCTGAGGAATGCAAGCATCAAGCGAGAAAACTTGGAGCTTTTGGAGACTCCGCCGGAAGAAGAGCAGGAGCAGGAGCCGGGTGAGGGATTGATCGTAGTTGCAACCTACTCTCGCCGGATTACCTGCACAGTCTTTGAGTTCGAGCCGCACATATTCAGGTTCTGCGGTCAAGGGGTCCTTTGCTTGTCAAATCGATGAGTAGCAGCGTATCCTTACAAGAACCTCCGCTCAATGCCTCATGAAACAGTTTAATACATTTTTTTGTGGCTTGGAAAGTTGGGCTTTTTTTGTGGCCACTATCATCAGGAGATTGTATTCAGGGGTTCCCCAATGTTAGAAACATCAAACTGCATAAATTACCGTGGTTCCCATCAAGAGCCATCAGAGAACCTGCCGGGATTAGACACAGGCATGCTGCAAGACGGCTTGTGTTTCAGTGCGTGCACTCCCCCTCGAGGATGTGATGGACAAGGGCGATGAGGAGGCACCGGCACGTCGGACGCTTCACGCTCCTAAGCACCAAGTCCCAAGTCCCAAACCCCTACAACTTGATCCTTTAACCCAACACTTTCGAATCTTTACATGCAAGATGTTTGTAAATGGATGTGGGATTCAAGCTACAAAGTGAACATCGCTTGTTTGTCATGGTTGCTTTTCCGGACCCATGCAAGAAGATGGTGGCTGTGATGGTAGAAAAATCAAGATGATGGGCAGTGCAGCATGGAACTTCGTAAGGTTCCACTATTGCAGGGGCTTCAAGGTGGGACTCAACTTGAGAAGCCCTCCAACCACCATCTGTGGCGCTACTGTGAGTAGGAACCCTGCGATAGAAGATTTTGAAAAGGAGATCAGAATCGCGAAATCCTGGAACGCAAACGGGCCCAGCTGAATCCGTAAGACCCCAAACTGCGAGATCTCAAACTCTAGACTCTAAAGCTCCAAGCACAAAACCTAAAATCCTTGATGTTCCCCCAATCTCTATACCCCCAGTTTCCATGTCATCTTCCATTTGATTCTCCATCATTGGGTAATACCCCTAAATCCTAAACCCTAAACTCTAAACCCTAAACCCTAAACCCCAAGCTGCAGGAGCCCGAGTCCGAGCTGGTGCCCGGTGCGGAGATTGAGGTTCAAGGTCCCGGATATTTGTTTTACCCCACCGTTGCAGTGGGGTTGTTAGATTTAAAGTAGATGTTGTCCTCGCCCGANNTCAATATTCTTGCAGCGCATTTGCAGTGCTGCAAGGAAGACAGTTGAGGGGGGGCAGGGAAACGTTACACTTCTTGTGCAATAACGGCTTTAGGGTGGGGATGCTCGAAGTAAATGATTTGTTTAGGGTTTAGGGTTTCCTAAATAACCTCTAAAATGCCACCCGGACTATACAACCTCAGCCCTAAACCCTTCAAGGTGTTCCCCTCTCATACTCCGCAAAATATATTCCTTCATGTTATTTTTTTTGGGGGTAAGCCTAAACTGTTTTGGGAATGACAGGCCTTGTGAATCAGGTCTAGGGATGAGCGTATAGGCTGGGGGATTTGGGTTAAAGATTCGTGGATGGAGGTCTCGGGCTGAGAGATTTGGATTAGGATTTCTGGATTAGGGATTCGGGTTGCTTCAGCAATCATTTCTTGTACCCCCGGAGCGCCCGGTTTTGTCTGAGACTGGGTCAGTCATGCGTGTAACGCGTGGCTAGGCCAATTTAGTGACTTGCAGTTCCAAAATCCTTCATGATGAAGCAAAGGAGTATGACACGAATATTGCCAAAAGCTGGGGTAGCAGCTGGGGCCTCTCTACATGTTGCTCCTGAATAGCATGGCCGTGGTGATGGACACCCGAGCACATGGCTTATAGTTTTTGTGAGATCCCTCGTGTTCGACGCTTGGCTTGCGCTGTGGTGCTGCAGGGCTAATGCTCACTTGGAAGCTGTGGGACTTGCTCGAGTTGAGGATCGTCGAAGGTCGAAGGTTGGGGTGGAGGACTGCAGGTTTGGGCTAGGTCATCAGCATCACCACAACTATCATGCGCTTGCATCGGATTTGAAAGTGTGATCATCCTTGCAGTTTTAAGCTGTTGTTCTTTCTGAGTTGCTGTTTGCATTGCTCATTTGTCCTTAAAGTAGATACCAGCAAGCAGGTGTAGGTGGGCATCAGCTCGCGGTGCCTTTTGCCAACGAAGCCCAATGCTGATCGAGCATGGGCTATAGTCTAAACTCCTAGTGTCCCGCCTAATAGCCCCTATAATACTCCCCGATAGAGTCCCCTATATAGGCCCCCGTTTGGAGTTCAGATTATGGCTCGCATGAGTGACAGGCGGGGTCTATCAAAACAGAGTTCACCCCTATGCCCCCACATGAAATTCCCTGGTCACCCCTTGAAGAGCTTGTCATTTTGAGAGGCCGCTCTGTAATGCTGTTCGTGTTCATTGCATATCAGGCCTCAAATCCGCGGCATCCCTGAATGGGCTGCTGGGCAAACTACTGTCCTTCGACCTAGACTCTGGCAGGTGGCAGGCAACTGGGGATGAAGAGGGACATAAAGTTTGGGCGGGCTAGGGTGGCTTAGGATCCAATGCATCAAAGGTCCGATTCCATGTCGCCTACCTGCATCTTTAAGGATTACGCCACTTGGTTTATTGATGACCAGTGTGTGACGCTGGAAGCTAGTGCTTTAGCAGGACAATTCCTGAAGCTCAGCCCTACGCAGCAGTTGCACGCACTGGACAAAGTTTGGTTCTTGTTTGCAAGGATACTATTTTTTCTCCAAGGTTAGGTAGAGAAACCGTCTGCGCCAGGTGCTCCTCCACAACGGAGGCTCCAAGGCCATCAAGCCAGAAAACCTTCGGGCCGTTCCCCAGGCGATGCATTGGTCTAGAGGGATGCAACGACCTCACCCCAAATGATGGTGTTCTCTCGGTAATTTCCAGCCTTGGAATGTGTTCGTATTTCAGTCAGCCTTTTTCTCAAAGCGCCATGGGTCTGTGATTCGGTTGGAGTGGGTTGGACAAAATGCTGGGCTTTGCGACAGCAAGCTTCGCGGCAGCGTCGCTTGAGGTGTTTAAAAGCTGAGCACATACGCCTGAAGTTAACAGAGGTGTTTGAGGTGAGGATTCAATGCTGCAGTTGAGTCGCTCAAGGCGTCATCTTCAGAGTGTGAGACAGTGTGAAATATGGATCCATCTAAAACCTTGACCTCCGAAGCTTCAGGTCTAGAGCCCCAGGTTTCAGGACTCACCCAAGCTAGGTTGGGCTAGAGTCTGAGATTGATGCGCTCCCCGAGATTTTTGACGAATCAATGGACGCTTTGCAGCAAACGGGATCGGGCGGGGAAGGGATTTTGCGCTCGAGGCTTGGCCCCAGCTTTCGCAGCAGAAGCAGTTTTTTTGGTCCAGATTGATGTAACTCCACCAGCTAGTGGGGAGTTTCTGTCTCATTTTCGAGTCTCCTGACAGACTAAGATGCTTCAATCTGAGGAAGGAAAATCGCCCTATACCACGAGTTTTCGCGTGAGGGAAGTATGCCATGTCATGATTCGAGCTGCCTGGGTCTTAAAACGTAGCCCTCAGCCCCCAAAAAAGCTAAAGCCTCAAACCTTAAGCCCTAAGCCTCATACTACTGGATTGTGGTTCAGGAACTTAATTTAAGTTAGTAGATTGGGGAAACCCTATTTAATTACGATGTATGCCTTCTGTGGTGACTTAATTTAAGTTCCTTAACAGCAAGTCAGACTACGTCCAAGGCGCAGGCCGAGCCAGAGACGTCGCCTCCGGCACCTCCGGGGAAGTTTGCCGGGTTGGACACGCGGATGGAAGGGCGGGGTCTGGCTTTTGGGTTCAGGGCCTAGGGCTCAAGAAGTGGGTTGGGGGTTTGGGGGTGGAGGCGGTTTGGCCTCACCTCAGGTCAGCTTTAGGATCTCATAGCAGAAGCATCCTTGCATGAAACCCTCTTAAGCTGAAGGTCTTCAAGGTCCAAGGTAGGCATCACTTGGAGATTCACGGGGCTTACCCACTAGACATGCCTCAGTCGTAGTCACAAGTGCAATTTTGGTTAGCCAGGGCGACTTCTGAAATAGAATTTGGTCCCAAGATACAACTCGTTAGCAAGTCCCATAATCCGCAATGAGAAGCGTAGGTTTTGAAGTGCGAGGCGTTCACAGGCATTCGGTCCCTGAACCTATCTCAGTTGTCCTGTAGGCCTCATGTTAGCAGCATGCCAGTTTGGCAGAGTCTGGCGTCTTGGGACTCAGCGAAGTCATGGCCGAAGGCCCAGTTTGGTAGACCCATGCGAGGGCCACTGTGGCCAAAATATGCCCAAAGTGCAGGGTTGAAGTTGCTGTTGGCCAGCATCCATACAGTACACATTTTGGGGCCAAATGGGAAGCCGTTTGTATCTTTGGGCCCTAGAGCCGTAGCCCTCACCCCAAAACCTAAGGCCCTAACTACATCATTTTGGGAACTTGAAGCCTTCTGGAAGCAACGCAGCTTCGAGGATTCCAATGAGCTTCAGGCTGCCATCATGCAGGCATTGGCATCTTGATACCTAGGGTGTCTTGGTTTTTGAGTTGTGGGTTTAGGGGTTCGAGTTGAGAATTTGCGAAAGAAAGCAGCGTCTTGCAACAGGCTGAGCTCAATGGCGATGACGAAGCTCTTGAAGGCGCGGCCACTGTAGCCTTTTTGTGTTCAACACTTTCGTGCCGTTCTCAAAATCATTGTTTGAATATGTTTCCTTGGATTCGAGGCGGTACTCCTCGCATGCTTATGATGGCCATAATTCTAAATCCTTTCGCAGAGCCCGTGTTCCGAGGAATTTTGAATTCCAGTTTGTCTGATTTTGCTGTCTTCATCGAACACCTATACCGTAAGCGTCAGGTAATTCCACAGCCTAGACCTGATCTCTCACCCAATTGGGGAACTGAGATTTGGAATGATCTGGAGCCCTAAGTCAGTGACCCTCAACAACCTAAGCCCCAATCCCAAACCCTGAGCGAGCTACTACAGCCTGAATGCAGGCCTACAGGCCGAACTTGCGCTGCGCCAAGCCGCTTGGTCGGCTTACTGACACCTCCAGGGTTTGGGGTTTAGAAGGTGTAGGGTTTTGAAACAATTTCAGCACACCGGTACTTTCTACGATGTTTGCAGGCTTTTTGGCACTGTATTGCCCAGTGACGTGGTCATTGAGGTTACAAAAACTATGCCTCTGGAACTTGTAGCTAGGGCACTCGCACCTCGCTGGCTGGGTTGGTTGGCAACATCAGGTCCCAGTTGTCCTGTCGGGTCGAGATGAATGAGTCAATGTAATAAGGCTTCAACTCCCAAGCCTGCGCTAAACAGCCCCTTCAAAGTTGGCTGTTGTCTTGGGGAGGGTAGCCCCGGCATTCGTGTCTCAATGGCGAGTTTCTTGGGCCAAAAATGAGTTTCCATCCGAAAATTCGAGCAGCTTAGGCCAAGGGGACGGACGGTGGGCGAGAGACCGTCGCCGGACTGAGTTAGTGCAAGCATCTCTATCCAGTCCGAGTGGAAGTTGCGGAGATCAATCTAGGTCATCTAGGTTGCTGAGTTTGGGAAATGGTCTCAGACCTGAGATGATCATGTCTTGAAAGCTCACTGAGCACGGGTAGAACCCCATGGCTTGTGTCGCTGTTCAAGCCGCAACACAGTACTTGGAGGCTGATTGGTAGTGAGAAGTTCAGTTTGAGATGGATGTTGTAAAGTTGTGCCCTCTTCTCACTTTTTTTGGGAGAGTTACGGGCCTGATCACATGCGTAACCTCTTTGGGCTGCCGAGGAACCTTGAAATAGTGCAACTTGAGGTAACAGCGCCACAGTGGGTCCACGAATCCGTGGACGTGCCCATGGAGGCATCTGAGTTTAGGGTTTGAGCTTAGGGTTGGGGTCGCAGGCTTAGTGTGAAGGGGTTTCGGCTTGGCTGGGAGGGCATCCAAGTGCCACCTTTCAAGAATCCGGAGCTGGAGTCTAGAGTTCCGGGTTTCAGGTACAAGCCCTTCTTGGGGTATACCACAAGTACTTGCATGTTCATCGGTTGCTGCAATTGGAGGAATCGTATCCCGCTTATCTTCACTGAAGGAAGATAGAACCCCAGATATAAGTACCTGTGAAACTTCAAGTATCCTGAGCAGAAGGTGAAGGGGAAGCCCTACTGTCCTAAATTTTCAAATCCCAGTGGCGCGTCAATCTGACAGTCCGCTTCCCAATCCCATAGCCCTAGCCAAGGAATTTTGCAACAGCTTTGCATGTTACATCCTGGGCTGTAATCCGCGAGGCCGTGGGTGCAGTCATCGGCACTGGAGGTGCCACCATCAAGGCCCTGGCGTCTGAGCTCGGGCCTCAGCTGAGTTGCGCGAAGCTTGGGGATGGATTTGAGGGTGTGGCACCCTGAGCCCTAAACCGCACGACCAGGAAACAAAATTCTCACAAGGAGCTTCCAGGGTATGACTTGAAGACCAGAAACCCCAACATGCGGGCACTCCCACGGTGACTGTCAAGAAGCTAATCTCAGAGGCATTCTCAATGTAATGCTGTATCTGCTATACCACAACTTGTGAAAGCAGAGAGACCCCCGAGCAAGGACTGCAGTATGTTGCAGCAGTGGGGGGGGGGGGGGGGNNNNCTGTCTGTCTGTCTATCTATCTATAAATGTATGTGTGGACCTCAGCCTTAGACATGTTCATATTGTATATGTGTTATCAGGGCTTGCCGGCTGTACCATGGCATGCCCTCCAATTCAAGCCTTCAATCCCATCACCGGCGGCGACGGCTATGATTCCACCTCGAGATTCACATTGTGTACAAGGACTGAGTTGCAGGGCTCATAAGGTTTGCATGTGAGGTTGCATTGAGGAGTGCCCTACATGCTGCGCCAGAGCCTCCTTGTAGAGCCTCCTTGTAGGTCATGTAGTAGGCCCTCAACACGCTGATATAGGTTTATTACAAGCTGCACCCAAAGCGAACTGCTCCTGATTTAAACTTCCACATGATGGAGTGTTTGGCTTGCCAAAGCTTTAAGGGTCTGAAATCTGCTACGGAGCATGTGCCGCATCTGCACAAGCACTTGCTGCAACAGCATTCAAAATTTTAAACTGGATGATGGCAGAATGGTTGCATTCGCTGTCCTCCTCTGCTTGTATCCAGACACAACCTGGGTGTGGCTCGCTTTTGTTGCAGCTGGGCCTCTTGTTGTGCGTTCGCGTTGCAATCATGCTGAACTGGCTGATGGTGGCGGCTGTGCTATCCGTGGTGGCATTGGTTATAAGTTATAAACCTTGGGTGCATTTTCAGGCACAGTCTGACAGTGACTCGTCTTTGGGACTGGTCGCTGCGTCGTCGTGTCCCTCTTATTGTTCGTCATGGTGCCGCCCATTTGGGTGGAAGAGCTCAGGTCGTGAGCATACAGGCTCTCTGCGAGAACCACTGCCCAGATGCTAACAAAGCAGTGGCCCGTCTGCACGGCTTTCGCACAACTGACACGTGCTTGAATGAAGTGATGAAACCGGAAAGTTGCATAAGTTCTAAAACAGGCACTGTTGTTGAACCCTGCGTCTGCGCCTCGCCCGCATGCCTTGCACTTTGACCAGGCTCGGTTCTGCTCATTCTGCATGAGCCTTCGCTTGAGGTTAACAAATGTCGATGGCGGTGCTTTTGCTCAGTATAATTTTAAAGGAGGGATAGTGGAAAAGAAATAGAAACTACTAAAGTATTGTGGGGTAATATTTCATGTGTTGAGTCCGCCGGCACGTTGTCCTTGGATCAATGATGCCTTGCATGCGAGCACCGGTTTGCTGTTCCAGCTCGCTGCGTGCCGTCAGCAAGCATGCCGTGTGGGAGTTCTTCTATGTAATCCTGACTGGGGCCCCTTGGATCCCGCCGTTTTGAGAAATGGCCTTGTCCAGGAGATGTCGGTCTATGTCAACGTTGCCTTCCCCAGCTTCTCTTGGCTTCCTGTCCTGGGGTTTAGGTTTCGGGGTTGCAAGCCAGTGGAGCGAAGAACTGGAACACGACCAGCGCCGCGCAACCAGGCGTTAAGCACGCCCCAAATGATTTCAGCTGTAAGAATCAAAGGGCTAGCAACACTCTGCAGATGCTACAGCCGTTGCCAGATTTTCTGTGAGGACCTGTCAACCTTGAATAATTTGTACTCGTAGACATCATCTGATACCTTGGTCCCCACTGTGCCGACTTTGTTCTGCAATATGAGCATTTTCCTGCACGTGCAACTGCCTGCGGAATCATAGTATCTGGGTAGTTATTAGAAGGGTCAGAAGTCCCAAAAAACTAGCCTACAACCGTAGGTTTTCATTATCACTCCACTTAGCAGCACTCCTCACTATTCTGTCCCGTTTTGAAAAGCCCCACGTGTAACTATACATTCAAGAAGGTCTCCTAACCTGTGGCTATGGCTGAATTCTTCATGAGATGTCTGCACGCAGAGACAACTCAAGTCGGAGTTGACGAGTTGACTGCAGCATGTCCTAAAAACTGAACCCCGAAATCTTAAACACCATAGTACCCTTGAAATTTGCATCCCTGAAACAGCAGGTCTGGAGCTCGTATATGCTTCCAGAGAGAAGAGGAACAAGGGAACACAGATCCTGGAGATTTGGCGGGATCTATTTTCAGGGTTCGACGGGTTTTCTGGGTTGTAGCGGGTTCAAGTTTTCTAGGGTTTCAGTGGGCTGAGGGTTTCTAAGGTTGGCTGGTTCACGAACATGCCTCTTAATGTTGGCTGCCATGGGCTCCTTCTCAGCATGCACAAGCCCAAAGTCAATATCGAGCCCTATGTATAAGCTACTTGGTGGCGCCTTTTCGGGAGTTCCACGCTGTAGAGTTGGAGTCTATGGCCCGCGTCTCCTGCACGTTCGAACGCAGCAGCTACTTCAGAAATAGTTCCAGTGAAGGTCACGGCAATGAGCCGATCTTGAAAATTCTCGGATGATCCAGCATGCATGAAGCTCACATTGCAACCGCTGTCTGCAATCTGAAGCTTGCACTGCTCATGCAGCGCTGATTATGCACAGCCATCCGGGCAACGCTCGCCTTGTGGGTTCCTTCATTATGCAACATCCCTTTGCAACCCCTCAACCCCTCAGCCTAGGATTCCTCTCTCTCACGCTGTCACGTACCTGCCTCATCAGTGGGCCGGCCGAAGCCGTCGCCAAGGTGGGGACGAGTCTGAGTCCATACTTCCACGTTTTGGGGTTCAGTGGGTTTAGGGTGTGGCAGAATCAGAACATCCTCTCACCTTAGAGTAATGAGCTTCTTCTCGCTGGATCGGTTTCTTATGTTTTGCATGTAATATCTGCAGCCGTTCCGCAAAGCTTGTAGCTTGCAGGTGCCTCCCCCTCACCACAAATAAACCTCAGAGGCCAAAGAGCTGCTCCAGCAAACCATTGCGGAGCACAGCCAGAACCAGGCCAGGTCTGTTTCGGGAGGTCTCGGCTTCGGCGTTTAGGTGCTTGGGGTTGAGGCTGACAGGTCTTTGAGACTCTTCCTGAGATTTGAAGCTTGCAAGATTCAAATAACGGACTGGAAATCCCGAAGCCCGGGCCTAAGTCCTTGACCCCGGTTATCCTCCTCGTCTAAGAAGCTTGTTTTCGACTTCTTCAAGCTCAAAAACAAGCATTTTAGAGTTCGGGTTCGGACAAGGTTTAGGGTATGGGATTAGAACTGCATACCTCCATCGCCTCACTTCTCTTCAGTTGTTGGCAGGGACGACGTGGCAAGGGAAAAGGAAAGGGCCAGCGTGCGAGTCTCAGCCTTTGCCACCACAGCGTCGCGGCACGGCCTTGGACACTACATATAAGCTCCAAGCCTCATCTCGCGCCCTATGCTAACCTGAAGAGGCCAAGTAAAGACAGAGTATGCCTTCGGCCCAAGCAGGTTCCTAGACAGATGCTTGACGGCCTCGATACCTGATGCTTGATGACTTGGACCCTAAACCCTAAACCTGAATTCTTTTATTTGGGTACGTGGACCTTCCTCCTTAGGAAAAGGGACGCCAGCCAACTTGTCGTCTGACCTGACCTCGCAAGGGGCTGGGGGTCGCAACTCAGCCGCATGCGGGTTCAGGTTCCAGGGTTTAGCTTGGTTGGAGCAGGAGGGTCTGGACAGAAGGGACAAGTTTGTCCTTAGTGTGTCGGCACAGAAACCCGGCAGGGATTAGGGTGTTGGCCGTTCAGGGTTACCAGATCGGCAGACATTTATACCACAACAAATGCACAACAGAAGATAGCCTGAACTCTGAACCTTGCTGATGCGTGATGGGTTTGTGGGGAGTGGATCCCCATAATGATCCATTTAATAATGATCCTCATAAGACCAATATGCACCCTTGCAGCGGTGCGCAGATTCGCGCCTCCCGCACCAGTAAGTGAAGCAGAAGCCAGATTCAGTATATCGGCTTTGGGGTTGCGTCTGCAACCAGCTGTACACCTCATCGGTCTACTGCGGGCTTGAAAGTACTTGTAAGTCTACAATAATTGGAATATGCGTCAGGGTTGCAGTGCAGAGCCTTCATGTAATTATTTGGAATCTTGGGGCAGGCTTCAGCATCTGTTGTCGATGGTTACAATCTCGTGTGTAGCTGGATGGAAGATGTGAGGTTTGCACAACCTTGTGGAAGACTAGAACGTGTTGAGTGTACCCCACTTATGAGCTTGGTGCAGTTGTCATATCAGCTACGCACCCCGAACCTGACTCCAACTATTGAAGCTCTACGCTCCTGCCCGTGGAATTTTGAGGGGAACCCCCGATTCCCTTGAAGGGTCGAACTTCAAGGTTTCGAAGCCCCAAGCCAGCCGCAGCCAGCCCTGCAGCCAAGGTGCAGGCTTCCAGGATGGCATTTGCAAGTGGAGACCTAGCGGAGTTGGCTGCTTTTGTAGAGCTGCATTGTAGGTGTCGTTCAAAGTGGCACCATTGTCCAGCGTTCCGAACCACGCAGCTGAAGGTGATGTTATTTGTTTGTGGGCTTTGTTGCTTCTCAAAGAGCCCCGCATGTCATCCTCTCTGAGGACCGTCATACCCCGTCAATAATCCCTATGTACCGATGTGGTCCCAAAGGTAAGAGTCAGGAGTGTCAGGTGTGGCCCATTTTACCTGCATAGGGTTCAGGTTCAAAGTGCTCGTAATTCTTCATGTTGAAGGTGTGAGGGTGCGTGCTCTAGAAGTAGGGGACAAAGCAGGGTTTAGGGTTTCGTACCTCATTTGCGGGACGTTCACAGGCATGCTAGCGCCATGAGGCAATGTGCAGAAGCCCTAACGACAGCAGAGCGCGGTTAGCTCTCAACCCACACTGCTATCCAACATGCCCATCCTTTTTAGATTCCTTGTAGTGGTACCTATAGTCATTCCCCGACTCCCACCTGCAGCACCGACACATCAAAGGTATGCAGCAGGATTCTGCCGCAATCGCGCAGACGAGTTTGGAGCCTGCCGGAATGGGCCACGGACTGAGAGAAACAGAGGTTCAATATTTGGGTATGAAGGGTGAGGTGTGAGGATAATAGCAAATCATCGGTCCTTTCTTGGTTCTGCCCAACAAGAATTGAGTGGGGAAGGCCCAGGGGTTCCAGATGTAGAAAGAGGTCTGTCTGTCGTCGTAGCAATGAAAAAGCGAGCCTCGCCTATTCTTAGTTCGTTGAACGTCACAACGGCTTCATTTTTGGGGTCTCATGTTCTTGGAATTTGTCATCACTTCTTTTACCCTGAGCCGCCTTCAAAACCAAAACCCTAAACCCAAAAACCTAAGCTCTGAAACCTAACTCAGAGGATCATGAGCTGTGATGATTCTTGTGATCCCAGGCTACACAGCTCCGAGGCGGCCTTGAAAGCCGAGGCACGTGCACGGGTTTGTGGCTCAGGGCTTAAGCGCAGTTGTCAGAGTCAGAGCCAGTGAGCCCATGTCTGCAACGTCGACCTGTCTTTTCACTTCTGTTTCGCTAGTTACCTTCTAGTTCTACCCTGCTCTGTTGAGATGGCAACGAGAGGCCGACTGGATAGGAGCTGGCCCAGCCGTGGCCGTTGAGGCCAAGAGGCCCACGAAGGGGACACGTGCTTGGTTGCTCGATGTAGGGAATCCTGCGTCCTATTCTAGGGTTCCCAAAGTCCTCGTAGATGCAGCCGGTAGGTATAGTCATGCAAGATGTCTTCCACGAACGTAGTTTCATTGGAGGATGAGCAATGCATGGTGCATGATGGGCTTGTGATGCACGAACGAACCCAGCAGGTTGCCTTTCCAATTACGAGTCGTAGCTCGGGTTCGGCCTGCAGTTATCGCGAGATGTATCATACTTCGGGGGACCTCAACTCACCTGAAGCCTTGCAGGAGCGCAAAGTATAATATGGGTCTCCACTAGCACCCTGCAGCACTGGAGTTGCAACTTGGATGGTAAATGTCGCTGAAGGATCTTTGCCTCACGCTCGGCCGTGCGTCGATGCACAATCGCGAGCAGCACAAAGCACATCAAAGCATAAGCCCACATTTTGACCTCTGAAATTCCTGACAGGCCGATACTGCTAGTCCTGGACTTGGAGGGCGGAGGAAACCAGGACCCTGGGCACGAGCTTAGCGCAACATCGTAAATCCGAAGCCCCTAAACCCTCGACTCTAAACCCCACCGTCTCGACTATAAGCCGTTTTGGGCTGGTCCCATGAGTTATGTTTACGGTTCCTCCGGATCGCGCGCTTCGTGCAACCCTAAACTCTGAACCCAAACTGCAACATTGCTAATCCCCAGGATGGCCGCGATGGTGAAGATGAAATCATTGAGGTGCGACGCCAGATGTGAGAAGTCCGAGACGTGAATCACACTGGTGCTTCAGCAATAGCAGGGGAGTGGATCAGCATTATGATCAAAATATTCTACTGATTTTTTGCCATACTTTTCTGCGCTAGTCTCACTTGGCAGCTTGACGCGGATAGCTGGAAAGGTTTCGGAGCATGTGCTCAAAACCCACGAGGGTGCGGTGGCACAAATGACAAGTACCTCCTTAATTCATATCCATATCATGCTGGGAATATCTGTTGGTGGGGTTAGATGTCCTTCGCGGGGAGGTGATTATGTAATTGCATGCCTCCACTGTTGCCGCGAGGTATTGCAAGTCTGGTTTTCACGATCTGTTGTGTAGGGGGCGCCGGATGGTCTCAAACTTAATGCGCAATGCCGATCTAACACCCCAGATAATCTCCCACAAGCTGTGAAGTGCAGCCTCAACTCTCACTCTCTTCACCTTTCCTTGGTCTGGACAAGAGCTCCAGATATATGGGCCTGCGTAACTAGAATATTCTCCCCTATTCTCCGTATGCCATCAGAGTATGTTGCATCCCAAAACTCTGAGATAATCGTGCAGTCAGGCCTCTATAGAACGCATACCTAGGTAAGGCTCTCAGGAGTGCTGTATCAGTTGGATAACATTGAGAATATTGTTATGTATCGCCCTTAATGTGGCCCCGAGTATAGATTGTTACAGGGTGGGGCAGTACCCTAACGATTTCTACTGCACGCGGTGCGCAATAGGCAAGAATTCTTGCACTCCCCATTATTGCTGTCAGTACTGTTACCAACATTCTTGTGAGCATGTTGTATCCACGTAGAATACGGTCAGTATATCTCTTTTTGCGCTCCATTTTCCTGCCCCTGGGGACCCAGAGGCAAGAATTTCACATTTCAAGAAGGCGGGCGATCAGCAGTCGGATCCCAACCAGGAACCAAATTCCAAGATGTCTCACGTTTCTACGAAAGGCCCAAGCTAAGGTCCAAACCCAAATCCTAAAATCACAACGGCTTAGTCCGGTACACTTGCTTTTCTACAGGACCGCCATCTTTTACCTCCTTCCTTTAGACAAATCGAAGCCGCATCTCCATGGTTAAGACGCCACAAAAGCACCAGCCATGTATCCCTGTACAACCTTTCTGACCCCCTTCAAAGAGATCTCTATTTTTCAAACCCAATCTACTTAGTTCAAAGCAACTTAGCAACTTGGCAGCCAGGTCCCAGTCCTTTCCATGTGCCCTACCACGGGGACTGCGTGCGTGAAATCACGATTGCCCAAAGGGTTCAAATATCAACAAAAATGATAGCGTTCCAATTTAGAGATTGCGAGGCGGGGTCAGAGCACTCATGTGGAATCAGGTTTCGGGTTCAGGGGGTCTAGGTACATATTTGTAGCCCAAAGGGCTTCATAACTTGGCTGCATTGAGCCTGATGCTTGTTTTATTGTTGAGGGGTCGAGGGAGCAGGTGAAAGTCATCTGTACCTTATTGACCTTGAAGAAGAAGATGGTACGAAGCCCCACTAGCATTCAGCAGATATTTTCAAGAAACACCATGCTTCCTGCTTGGGTGGGGGTTCGGTCTAGCTCCAAGAGTGATGTGCTTAGCTTTGAGTCTCAGAGTTCGCAACGCTGGGATATTCAGTGCTGTTGAGTGCAGGGGTTGAGGATGGTGAAGTCGCACACTGAGCGAGGCCGCACAAAGTTCCAGCTCATCTAGATCGTGGTTGACTTGGCCCGTCTCATGTTCAATGATGACCGACCTCGACTCAACTGCTAAAGCTTGTCTACACATTTCCTTCGCCCTAAACTCCGCTTCTGTTTTGACTCCGCAAGGAAAGTCAGTCGCCTCTTATCGGGCCAGACTCTCCCCTGGCTTTGTTGGCCTTGGGCTCTATGGGTCAGGAGGGGGACTGTAGGGCTCACCCGAGCTCCGAAGCCAGAGCTCCACAGCCTAAGTTTTTCGACCAAGGCAGTTAATAGCCTCAAACCCAGAGCCCTAAATCCAAGCATTCCTTGAGAGGAAAAAGGTCCGAGAAAAACAATCCAGCAATGCCAGGACTGAACTTGGTCGCTTCCACCGATTCGCTCGGCCGGGTTTCTGGGTGCGTGAGGCAAGACTGACTATTTGTTGCCTAGACCTGCGAGTTCCCAATCTAAACGTGCTCAAGGGACTGCGGCTTGTTTGTCTTGGCAGAGATAGCCCATGCAGACAGATTTGACCTGTGCCGACTTATCCAGGTTCTACTGATGTGACGGTGGCATGTTTCCTAGACCACCTCGTGAACGCAGGGCTGTTTTTTGTAGAAGTTTGGAAGCCAGTGCAAGATCTGAAGGTGCGAGACGGGGGACTCAGTGTTGACTTGTCGTGCTTGGAGACAGTCCGTCTCTTTGGAAAGGACAGGGTCCATCAGAGAACAAATGGGCATGGCTGCCGAACATATCCATGTAGTGGATTTACTGGTAATCAATGAAGGGGCCTCAGGGAGCGTCTCTCCATGTTTTCTGGTATGCAAATACTGATCCAAATTCACTCCCCTAGATGCTGCATAAGCGGACAGCCGATCAGTAGTCGTGCCGTGCCTTTTCTTTCTCACAGATGTTCAGAGTCATGGGTATTTGAACCTGCACCGCTTTTTTTCCCTCTCCTCTCCCTTGCCAATAAGGGTTTGAATCATCAATGCACCATTGCTTGACTTTTCCACGCACAGAGCTTCTGTGGCAGGAATCATAACGTGGAATTGAATGTAATCTACACCACTGTAGTCCTGCATGCTGTACTACCTCATGGCACAAGTAAGGCTTAGAGTCGATTTTTTCCTGGCTGCAGGCATCCTCAATGCGCAACCGTTTCCACCCTAACTGCTTCAACGAGGGGGCGAACTCTGTCCCTTTCCCTGAGGCGGGCTTTGAATATACATACGATTCCTGGTGAAAGCCCAATTCAATGGTACCTGCTTAAACCCCCTTTCGCCGAGACACGGTCTCCTTACTCTTGCTGCTGGCTGATGTGCGCAAAGTTCCCCACCCAGAAGCCGTCCTCTTCACATTCTGGGCAGGCGAAGCATTCTTCCTCGAGTGGTTTAGGATTTGGCTTAGTGGCCTTTACTTATTAAGCCCAAGCAACAGGATAAAAACTAATCGCGACTCAGGACAACCTCATATGACAGAACATTCACCCTGCGGCAAATATGCCAGAACCTCGAGGAAACCGGAAGCGGTCAGCATGATTGCTGAGCTCCGCAGACCCGGGTGTTGAGGGTCCCTTTGGAACAAAGTGCTTGGTGGACTGCTTGCAAGGCTAAAGAGCTTGAACGTCCAGTGCCCGCCACACTGTAACCTATATAAACCCTGGCCAGCTCACGTCCAGAGAGGCGCTGAAGGACTTCCCTTTGTTTATGACAAGGGGTTAGGATTCAGGCCGCTGAGAATGATGTATTCCGCTGAACAAGTCAAGAATGATTCTCAGAAGAAGTTTGGAGGTAGTGGATGCCATGCATCAGTGGCTTCGCGACCTCCTAAAACTGGCTCCCGGTGAGGAGTTGAGGCGCAACCTGCCAGCTCAAGCATTCACGATGCTTTAGCGCTGTGGAGGGAGGGTAATAGGGAGTTCAGGGCCTGATGCCATAAGATAACCATGCCCGGAAATTGCAATGTAATAATGATAAACCCCTGAAGGTCGACAGGGTCCATATCCAAAGTCTCACACTGCAAGTATGCAGACAGCTGCCTGTGACAGGAAAGATTCCTTCCTCTTCGTCACCTGCGGAAATTGGGATGCTGCTTGGCCTCCCTCGTAATACCTCGTAGAAGTCAGTTGGTGCATGAAACTGCCAGACTGAAGCTACGGAGCAGTGCATGAAGACCTGCAACATCTCGGATATTTGTGACTGCTTACAGTCCTTGAAGACGTGCAAGAGTCGAACCTTATGCTGCAAGTCTGTCAGTGCCTCTTGGCATGAGGACATCGCATCCGTACATTCTAGCCATTCCAGAACCTGCTTGTTTTCAACGCCGGACGTATCTACCACCAAAAGCAAGAAGTCGTGGGAACAGTGCCTGCTGGGATCAGTCAGGCGCGAAGATAGCGTATGATTCTGTCGCGTTAACCCCTCGGTACTGGAGACAAATCTGGCCCAGCGAGATCAGGGGTCAAGAAACAAAGTGTTGCAGCTGGCAGGACCAGCTGTTCAACCTTGTAGTCCAGCTTTTCTTACATACTCGCTTTTCAGTGAGAAGCCTGTTATTTTGGGGGTGTGTACGGGTGCAAACTCGTTTGATACAGCGCTTAATAGGCGCAGAGAGCTTACATTTGACCATTGACTTATCCTGGAATTCCTGCATTGTCGAGCCCGGTAGCAATACTCCTGACTTCCTCGCACCTCACGCGGAGACAACAGCAAGGCCGCCATTCCCCTGGCCAATAATTAGCAACATGCTGGTTAGAATATATTTTTCAAAATGGCTCAGAAGAGAAGCCCCCGAGAAGAGGTCAAGACGGCCATTCCGCGACAGTGCAACAAGCCGTTCCCAGGCCTCCACACTCCAAAGCCTCGCCTGTTCTTCGATCTTGTGCTATCCACGGGGAGGGTGTTGGCTGTGGGCTGTAATGCTTGATCGTTGTCGAGTCTGGGTGTGGGCTTAAGGTTTGTTTGGGAGATCGGTGTATTTTTGGTTAGCTATGGAAGATTGCGATAGCAGAAGAACAATTGGTGAACAACAGCAGGAACAGGTGCGAGCCAGATACACGCCGAATTGAGCCGTGTCGCGGTGAATTCCTATAGGCCTAGATGCCGGCTGTTTATGCACCATGCATGTCAATGAGCCATGACCAGAGACTTTATTTTTAGCTCCATTCTCCTGAAATTCACGCTCTGAAGCTGAAGCCGTGAGCCATACGCTTTGAAGCACTGTAGCCCCAAAACCCGAAACTTTCAAACCCTGATCCCAAAACTCTGAATGATGGAGGCGCCGTGGACTTCACCCTGCAGGAGCTACTCTTCTCTCGGTGGACCAACATCAAGGAGGTACTCTGCTTGTTTAAATAGGCATACCATCATGCCTTAAGACTTACATGTAAGTACACAGCTATAGGCCGTCTCAGCGACTGTCAAATCATATGCCAGTCACTGTTATTACAAGTACAATTCTCTTTTCTTACCACATACCAGTGTCGATACGATCAGAGTCTCCATCTGTAAAATGAGGGCTCAGGATGAGGGGTTCGCGTCTGCCCGAGTTGTGGGGGAGACCTGACTGACGAGTAGGCAAGTTTAGAAGATTCCCAAGCATCGGTATAGAATCCTCTTCAGGTACCCCAAGGTCCCTACTGCAGTTATTCCTAGACCCCAACAACCTTTTTCTATGCCCGCAACGTTGTGATTCCCAAAGCCAGGTCTTCAGAGATCACTTCAAGCTGTCGGATGCAGATGCCCCGACAGGAATGCGTGGCATGCTCAAGCGACTGAGGCCTGAAATGCTGCAGGGTTCATAGCTAGAGCGTTCAGGGTCTAGGGTTCAGGAACTTCAAGGGGGCAATGTGGAGGGCTGAGCAACAAGGCCTAGGCATCATCCCCATATAATCCTTGTAGCAAGACAGCACCCCAAAGCCTGTTCCAAGTAGTAAAGTTCGGGGTGTAGGATTGGATTTGGGATTCTTTTGCGGCGCTTGGGGTGAAGGAATGTATTTCGGGTTTGGAATCTAAGCTGAGGTTTCAGATTTCAGGCTTTAAGCCCGATGCAGAGGTCACGGACGGAGTGATGCAGGTTCTCCACACGTTCTACTGCGCAACTCCCTCGTGGCAAAAAATCTAAACCACAAACCCTACCTGTAAGCCCAAATGCTGCTACAGTTATGGGTCATGACCACTAATTCGGGGTACATTGCTACCTGGAGTTTTCAAATAATTTGCATCACACCTCGCATCCCTCCAGCCTACAAATCTTTAAGGGGTTTGAGGGTTTAGGGTTGAGGGGTATTACCCGAAGTCATGGAGAACCAGATGGGAAAGAAGACGCAAACTTGGAAAGTGCATGAGGGTTGTTCTAAAGGTCCGTGTCTTCTGGTTATACTCGGGCGACCATTTCAGATGGTTTAAAGGACTCGCGAAAGTTTTGCAAAAGAAGACGCCGCAGGATTATACTTTTTCGCAACAGATGCGTGACAGTATCACTGAGTACATTAAGATGCAGGAGAGGCACCCCCAGAAAGGGTTCCTAATTTCTGGACACTCATGTACAAAGGCTTAAATCTACAATTAGGCCTTTCAAATGTTGGTATCCAAGTTGATACCTCAAGCTGACCCACATGTGAAAATAGGCTCCGCGAAAGTCTCCTGAAAGAAGACGCTGAAGAGATACACT
>CAJNIZ010042873.1:0-14242 GCA_905231905.1 Symbiodinium pilosum
CCCAACCCTAAGGCTCCAAATAGCCCAATGTACGTCATATTTATAGACTTTGGGGCCCAATGTAGGTATTATTTATAGACATGGAGCCCTAGGGCAGGCTTGGCGACTGTTGCGTGTCCCCTTTTGACAAAGGCCCTAATTCTGTGCAGGCTACCCTGTGTGGCCTCTCTTGGCGCACAACACACAAACACACATATAAAGAGAGAGAGAGAGAGAGACATATATATATATATATAATATACATATATATATACGTTACTATACATTTCTATGTGTATATGTACGTATATACAGAGAGGGAGACAGACAGGAAGAGGGAGAGGGAAAGAGGACCTGCAGTAACACGCATCCCGCCTGTTCAAAAGCTGAACCTCATAATAACCTAATCCAGACTCCTGGCAGGATTAAACACATGGAATCCCCATTATGGCGTTTTAGCGTTCTAGACCGTGATTGGGTAATTTCTAGGAAGCCTTTTTCCCAGATTTGGAATGCTGCAAAAACTGTATAGAGTTTAATCACCATAAACCGCCCTAAACCCTATGTAGTGATGGGGTCAGTCCTTCATGAGCAATGCCGTGAAGTCCTCACAGAATCCGCGGTCACGGGTACAAGGAGGGGCCCCCTAGTTATAAATTGAGTTTTAAGTTGGGATAGATACGGCTACAAGTTCCATACATTAGGTTAGAGGACTACGAGGTCCCCTCCCCGTATGTAAGGGAGACCCCGACACAGTGAAGCCAGGCACTTTAGGTTCGGCCAGGGTTTCTATTCAAGAAGTGCTTAAGTGCCTGTACCTGACGGTGTGAATTCGTAGACTGAGGGAACCACCAACTAGGGGATCGTTGATGATGCCATTTTCCTTTTTTCAGAGACTTCGGCGTTGAAGGGAAACAGTGCGGGCGGTTGCTCCTATGACTTTAGGTTACATGTTGAAAGCCAGCCACCAGTTACCCCTGTACAGAATACACAGGGTCATGCAATGTCATCCAGTATTTCGCCCACAAAGCGCATGAAGAGGCATATCAGACATGCCGAGGCTATTCAGCAAAAACATGAATGGACAATGCTTAACTTCAAAGGGCTAAGCCCTAGACTCTCAAACCCCAAGGTTTCCAATAGGTCTGTACGTTTGAATCACAAACCCCAAGCCCCAAAACTTACTTGTGGGTTCATGGGACTTAGTAACTACTAATACCTTGGCTTAATGTATAACCCTACCTGTACTAGCTCAAAACGGCCTCACATAGATTACTCCATTTGCAATTAGGATTAAAACGCTAATGATAACCCAGACCTCCGGGAGGATCTAGAAAGTAGAGCCCCCATTGTGGTGCCTTACACTACTATTGGCTAATTTATAGGGGCCCTTTAGGGGGATCTACTTTCTAGATCCGCCCAGGGGTCTGGGAAGTAGTTACCAACAAGCCCCCAATGACAATGTAAGGGTTCTGAAGCTGCTGGAATGACTGGGTGGGTTTGGGGTTTAACGTTGAGGGTTTGGGCTAACAGCGCAAGTGAGGAAACACGATGACGTGATCAAACGCAGAATTCGTGAGTCTGAGGAAACTTGCACGCAGCCTCTGAATCAGCTCGAAACCTTACATTCAAAACCCTGGAAATCTAAACCCTACACCCAAGCCCTAAATCCAAACCCTAAACCCCATAGTCCCCCTCAAGTAGATAGAATATGGGTTATATGGGGATCTTATTATAATATACCCAAAGCCATATTCTATCTACTTATGCGGGACTATAAACCTATTATAAACCCTCCTAAACCCTAAGCCCTAAACCCTACGTAAACCCTAGACCCTATCTACTTATGGGGGACTGTAAACCTATGGTATGTTTTATGGCAGAGGCAGCATCCCCAGCCCTCAGCAAAGACTGTAACCCTGAACCTTAAGGTTTAGGGTTTAGGTTTAAGGGTCCTAGGAACCTCAACATAATCTTGGTATATTCGCTCAAAAGTACTAAAACTGAAGTTCCTCAACCCTCACCCCTAAACCTGGACCTTAAAATCAAAACCCAAAACCCTGGACCTTTAGCTTCGGGAAGCTAAACCTTCTGCCGGTACCTCGAAGTTCTGCAGGTGGCTGATCTGATCTATACCCAGGCCTGCACAAGGGTTTGGGGTTTAGGGTTTAGGGTTCAACCCTTGCTGATAGTCCCTAAGTTCTAAATCCTGGCATGCCTTCAGTCCTCAAGTCCTGAACCCTAAGGGTTCAAGTACAGGGTATATAATTACGTAAGGATTTAAGGTTTATGGATTAGGATTTAGGGTTTAGGGTATCTAGCCCGAAATATTACAATGCCAACTATGTTTTATGAAGCAATGAATCTGGTGATTGCCCTGAGGGTCCATGGACTTAGGGTTTAAGGCTTAAGGTTTAGGACTTCTGGCTTGACATGGTTCGATCCCAATTATGTTTCATAAAACAATGAGCCTGGTTATTACCCTAAGAGTCCAAGAATTTTTGCCTCATATACTTAATAATCTCTGAATCCCTGAGATTTGGGAACCTGGACCCTGATGATTATTTTTCCCTAAACCTTTTAAACCATAAACCTCCGGCGCAGAGAAGCCGGCAGGCGAGGGAGCTCCAGAGCCAAAACCCCTCCAAATGGCTGCGCGAGTAAACCGGGCAGGTGGCTGGCGAGTAACCCGTCAGGTCGCCTTTGACAACCTTGGGGCGAGTCGATGCGTCCGTCCTTTTAGCCTTTTGGGCTTCACGCGGCCGGCGGGCCAGGGGTTTCTACCTCCAGGTTTATGAGGGCCTCCCAGGACCCTCCTCTGGAACCTCCTAAACTACCCACACCGCCTGGTCTAGCAAGTCCCCCACCTTCGTTTAGAACGTCTAGTCGTTCAGGATTGAAGGTGCGCAGAAAACTAAAGGCCTGGAGCCAGACCCACCCATTGGAGGCCACCAGGCAAAGCCCAATCTCGAAAACTAGTAAGAAAGCGCGAGCCAGACCTAGCCCAAACCGCGCACCCGTTCAGGATTGCAGACCTCCAGCCGAAGCTGCATCTGAGGAAAAACTACCAGGAGGGGCCCCCTAATATCTATACTCATAAGTCCTATAACTACAATTTATGGAACTTATTACTATATTTAGCCCAACTTAGAACCCAACTGATAACTAGGGGGCCCCTCCTTGTAGAAGCCCCCAGCCAGACACCAGCACCGTCTGGTCTTTGCAGGTCCACGTGGTTCAAGGCTTGGAGGCCTCCGGCCAAGGTTCAATCTGAAGAGAATTGGGGCCTCGAGCCACACCCAGCCCAAACCTTGCACCCGCCTGGTCTAGATAGGGTGCAAAAACAAATGCTTTAATAACCCTAAGGGTCCAAGGACCCAAATAACAGGGTTTTAGGGCCCAAATACCATTAATATGATAGTATTTGGGCCCTAAAACCCTATTCTATGGGTCCTCGGACCCTTAGGGAAAGAAAACTGGAGCGCCGTCAGAGATCGAGGAAACCATGCGGTTTGGGGTGCGCGGCTGGGAGCTTTCAGCACCAGCGCACCCCCTCGATGAGAGACCCTGAACCCTAAACTCTAAGCTGCGCCTTTGGGAGCGTTCCACTTGTGGTATCCTTTAAGGCATCGGGTTTTTATGTTTATGCTGACATTGCGGATTGGAAGCATCACGTTGCATGTATGTATATGCATATAAATATAGATGTATGTGTGTGTAGGGCTTGCGGCTTAGGTTTGGAGATTGCACTTGGGCTAGCATACCGTTGCAGTGGGAAGTAGAAAGGTTTTCATAGCAGGGGTTGTGTGGGTCCATGCTGATACATGGCACTGCATCCCACTTCCCTACAGCATCCAGACCGTGGAGCCACCACACTAACCCCAGACCCTGAAGCCTAAACCGGTTGGTTATGCGGCTTCCACATTTCCTGAATCACCAGGGGGGTCGGGGGGCCGGAACCCCTGAACCCTACTTGGGGAGTTTAGGGTATGGTTTAGGGGTCAGGGTCACTTTCAGGTTCGTGGGACATAGTGACTGCTTGCAACTGGGCTTACGATATAACCCTACCTAGAAGCCCCCTAAAGGCCTACCCTAACACATAAGCAGGGTTACAAGGCCAAATGTAAGCAGTTATACTTATAAACCTCATGAAATGCAAGGATGTCTAAAACTTGAAGTCATGGATCCTAGGCGCCCTCCGGGATCTGGAGGAGCGCCATAAACCTTAAACCCCAAACCCTTAAACCCTAAAGCATAAACCTCTAGGGGTCAAGGTTAAAAGCTAAATTGAGAGACGCCTTTCCAGGGGGTTGCAGAGATTATGTGTAGGCCTAACCCCGTAAATCCTGAAGCCTACAGCCATGTTCGAATCATGGAGTTGGGCCGCTACACGAGGAACTTTACTACAGTGGCTGCTACAACTTCTTGAATTTCTTGTGCAAGCTGTCTCTGCCACTAACAGTATGCTTTTTGCGTTACTTACGCAAGAATGAATGTGAACACATTGCTGGACAAAAGTGCGGACCATACTCCTCAGTGAGTGTGTGAGGGGCTTCAAAGATCCAAACGGATTCTGATCTCCCCATAGGGTGCGGGGAAGGCCTCTTGCATTCCCTAAACCCTAAACCGGATGCACCACGAACCTATGCAAAGTTGATACAGCCTAAATCAGGCCGGATTGCGCGGAAAATGCCTCAGCGCTCTCTTCTAGAAGGCGGCACATTGCGGAGTAAAAGACTTCTACATAACACATTCTGTTTCCATGCGTCCATGATTTTCGAGATGGCTTAGAACCCCGAATAAGTCAACAACCCAGACTGCTACTAGTGATGATGACAGGATCCGGGCACGGCGCCTCAACAACCGGCCTAGATTGGTTAACCCTAGACCCTAAACCCTGAACCCAGGGCAAGAGACTGTCCTAAACCCTAAATCCTACGCCCAATAAACCCTAAATTCAAAATCCTAAGCCCTAAACCCTAAACCCAGGCCTTTCTGGTCTGCTAGCTTGGCCTCTTCGATCCGCTTCCTTGGCACTTATCTTTGCTTTTTCTCGTACTGGGGGCCGGGGGGGAGGGGAAGGTTTAAGGTTTACAGGGTTTAAGGGTTTAGGGCGCAGGGTTTCTAGGGTTTAGGGCCTAGGGTTTCTAGGGTTTAGGGTTTACGGCTGCTTAGGGTTTAGGGTTAAGAACAATAGTGGTGTATTCCCATTAAGTCGCCATGACTATGGGTAATTTGGAGGTCTAGGCTAACCCACACCTGAGGAAAGTGGTACTGTAAGGGGCTAAAGAATATCAATAGCGTCTGTAGGGCTTAGGGTTTAAGGTATTTGCTGGGTAGTTGCTAGGGAACTCAAATTAAGCTACCATACGATGGGTGTCTAATTAATAACAGGGCTTCCTTGTTATAGCAACTTATTCTATGCTCCGCAACAGCAACCCAGTTTGAGGCCCCCTACACCATGGTTGTACAAGGACCCTAGCACACAATATTGCTTCATGATGTAGACTCCTACATCAATACTCCCTTACCCGGCCCCTGCCCTAAGAAAAAGGTCTCCTCCATAACGCTGGCAACAGAAAGTGGAAAGGTTGCATCGATCTCCTTCTGAGACCCCAAGCAACCTAGCCTTTGATTAAAACGGTCTCTCTTGTAGTATAACCTAGTCATAGTTTTAGAAGGAACCTAGGCCTCCCCCCCAGAAAAGGGCTTGCTGTGAAACCAAGACCCTGTAATTTATGAGTCTGATTGCCCTGAAACTTGAACCCCGGATTATGACTTCCGAAGCCCTAAGCTCGAAATCCTGAAGACCTACACCTAAACAACACAATTCAAATCCTGGAACCGCAGCCCCGGAGCAAGAGACTCGAAATCCGAAAGCCCGAAAAAGTATAAAGTGCAAACTCAATACCCTAAACTCCCTGAACCCCAACAAAGCCAGAATCCTGGATTGAAAACCGCACATCCAACATCACCCCCAAAGATTTTGTAGCCGGGAGTCTGTACTGCAATCTCCTCTTCCCGCCTTCTTTAAGGTAGGTGGAGGGGTTCAGGATTCAGGGTTTAGGGTATAATGGCTTCTAGGCATTTTTGATTGAGAGTTCGGAGCTCTCAAAACCTCGTGAAACAGACTTTGCGGGTGGTCTTTGGATTTTTAACTTGAGCCCCAAACCTAAATTGAGAGCCTTGGGAGCCGCAGGGTTAAGGCGTTAAACGTTAAACCCCAAACAAACACGTTTTCGGGCTTAGAGTCCCTACTTGGAGCATCAGGGAAATTACAACCCAGCCTAAGTATTGGTACGTATAACCACCCGTCCGTATTCTAGGGGACATAGAAGACTTGTAGTTGGGTAGAATGGGGTTATAGGTAGAACATGGTAGCACTAGAGCTGAATTATAACTACTTCTCCAAACCCTATATGCCCGTATATGACCCTAAATACCTCTCTACAACCCTGGCCTTTATAACCCATTACCCTGAGCTTCCAGACAGAGGATTCTAGAAGTGGGCATCCCCGGAACATCCCGTGGCTTCACCAACAAAGGTTTGTTCATAGAGCCAAGGTTTGGGGTTTAGGGTATGGTTGTAGAGTCAAGGTTTTAGGGTTTAGGGCTTGGGGCTTGAGGTTTAAGGCTTCTAGGGCTTGGCGTTTAGGGCTTTCACAAAGTCGGTTGTAAATATGGACCTCTAAAGGTGATCTTCCCTATTATAGGGACCCCGCAAAAACAGGGACCTGACGCATTCTCAGAATCCTCGCCCTGAACCCTAAACCCTCCATAGCTTGGGATCTCTTAGCAGGCCTGGGTGATGCCTAGGGCCAAAACAACTGCGAGGAGTCTGTGTGGCGATTTCTGAACGGGCTTAGGGTTAAGGGGTTTAGGGATTAGGGGGTCTATGGGCTTATCTGAACACCCCAAGTCCCAGAATGATGGCCCAGTGTTTTGGGTTACAAGTTCTTCTTACGGGCGTTTGAAATGTAGGTAGGGTTGGATTGCCCTTTCAACCATGTCTGGGAAATGGGATTCGTCCGCCATGTCGAAATGCCTTGATTGGCTAAGGACAAGTTTAGGATTTAGGGCTTAGGTGCGAGCCTTTACAACCTCATGAAACTCTTTGTTTGTATTTTTCAGAAAAAGGGGACCTTAAGTTTGAACCCAATAGAACCCTTAGATGAACCCTGTAACGTGTGAACAAAAGCCTTCCTTCCTGCTCCTGTTCGCTGTACATGTACTTCAAGAGCTCTGAAATAAGGAGTCATGACAGGCGGTAAGCGGTGCATGGAGCCCAGATTGCAATGCATGCTTCTGCAACCGCCCAAAACAAATGTCCCAGAGAACGATAAGTAACTTTCGTCGTTTTTCCTACCCCCTTCCGACTATACAGCGTCTGGCTTGGGACACGAAAACCCAAATCTTCCTCTGTGCAAGCCATTATGCCCATCATGTAGGATCATTATGCCCGTGCTTTCGGTATCCCCGAACATACTGCTCAAGGGGTGAAAGCCCCACGTTTGGTGTTAGACACATTGTGCAAGGTTTGGGATTCTTTCTTGTTCGGTAATTACCACCAAAAAGAATGAGCAATCCCTACGGGTGCGCGTTCTCAAACATCATATAGCTACCCAATCTTTGTGCTACATGAGCCAGGATCCCAATCTTAAATACATAACCATGGGATTGGGGCTTTTGGGATCCTTCAAGAACATGGGTTGAAGATTCGAACCTTGTGGGTCTTGGATTTGCTTCTAGCCGAGACAGAAATCTTTGTGCGTGGATTAAATCCCGAAGAAGCAGCTCTTCACGACGGAAAATTCCACCATTTGCGTAACAATATCAAGTCTCAATCCACACCAGCTCTAGAGCCCGAGGCACTTCCCTACACCCCGCCCCACCTCGCGAAAAAACTATGAACATTGGGAGAACTGCCTCTGTCCCAATCCCGGAACTGTGGTATGAAGTATAAACTTCTATGTGCGCAGGGCGCGATGTCTTAGAAGCGGTGAGCAAGGTCGTGAATCGGTAGAAATGTGTGAAGCTTCTGCATCTAGAATCTTAAATCTACAGTTTTCGGAAAAATGGTAGTGTTTATATTTTGGCGCCAGCTCATCCTGGGAAACTTCCCGAAATTATAACAGGACGGTGTAAGCCAGCCTCGCTGAGCATTGCAACGCATGATTAGCCCCGTTTAAACTAAGAAAGGGTTATGCTGACTCCAAGACCCTGTCCAGATTCAAGATTGCACCACACAAATTCAAAAAAGGGGCGTAAGGCGCGGTTCATGAACGTGCATTCACGTACACGGAGTTTCCAGAAGCGGCGTGTGACATACACATCCCAAACCCCAGAGCATATCCAATAAATTAAAGAGCGGCACTGATCATCAGTTTTCCGCTCACCGGGCAAGTGTCAGCGCTGCATGAGCTGCTGACTCTTGATTGTTAACGCTATGTGCAATGACCACGCAACTATACATCCTACCATAGAAGCATCCATTCCACTTACAGGAAATGTTTCGAGACAGCAGCTGCTGCGAACTTGCACTGATTTTTAACGCTGCAACCCTATATTCTGCGAACACTTGCTTACTTCTGGGTACCGCAAGGCGTGATGCATCTAGCAGTGTTGGTCGTACGCAAGCAAGTCTACATTTTGAAGCATGGCCCTCTAAGGCCCGAAAATATCAAACTGCAAGCGGCCACATCACACTGGTTTGTGGACACATTACAATGCATAATCAGAACTGTTGTGGAGCGCGTGTACTACCTTGAGGGTCTAACTATGCAAGAAATGAGGCCTCGGGTGCACTCTGAATGGTTTTTGGTAACCAAAACCCTCCTGTTCGGGCACCTAAACCCTAAACTTTAAACCCTAAACCGCGCTTGGATCCCGGGATCCCGTTGTTGGGAGCGCGCCACTTTGGAGCGATCCCAATGAAATCCTCTCCAAACACCAAACAGATATTGGTTGTCTTCGGCAATTGTAGTCGAATCTTGACTAACGTGCAATAACTCCAATAGCTCAAACAAGGCAGCATCGGGACCAGTATCTTCTGTACGTAAGCCACCATTTGGTGTGCAGTGGTTGTAATCTGCCCTGGTGAATCGAAGCAACGCAAACATACTCAAGAGTCAAAACAGTTGACCGAATTCATTGTGCGCGCAGTGCGGCGTCGCCTTCCCAACTGTTTGGGCCTTTGCTTGGGCCTTGTTGAGGATGAGAACTTAAGGGCGAACTACAATTCTGACAAAGTTGTGACAATGTGAACAAGGGGTCCCCAGCATGTCCTCACATTTGCGAGGTTTCATTTGAAACGCAGGGAGCAAGGAAACAAGTCCCAGGCATAGATAATGTTGAATCTCAACGTGATGAAAGATCAATATAAATATGAACTATGGCACTGTGTGAGTACAACATGCCCAGAAGTGTATGTACCTCCTAAAACTCAAAAGCTGCAGGTACCAAAACGGGAGAGCACTGAGACCTTGAGGGATTACCATGTAGGTACCTTTAGCCCTGGGTCTATCCGATGCGGCTTCGGACCTGGGAAATCCCATGCAGTAATGAAATGCCTGAATACCCTAAACCATTAATCCTAAAACCTAAAGCCTAAGCCCTAAATAACCTATGTCATGACATGAAATGCCTGAATAACCTAAACCATAAATCCTAAAACCTAAATCCCAAACCCTAAACCCACCCCCCAAAACCCTAAATAACCTATATCATGCCAAGGTTTTGTACTTGGACTCCATACGATCATCATACAGAGAACCTAAGACCATAACAGTGCCACTTCTTTTGCTTTTTCTCTCCGGCCTGGCCCAAGCATAGCCCTCACATGAAGCAATGTACTCCCCCAGCATTCCCTCAAAACAGCCCGAAACGCAGTAGTTGAATCCGGAGTAGGAAGCCTGAACCTTAAACCCCATTCCCTAGAACCTACCTGGACCCTCCAATGTAGTTCCTTTTTGGGTTTGGTATTGTGTTTTGGTTAGGACTCTTATTAGGACTACCAAAAAGGTACTACATTGCAGGGTCTAGGTAAACCTTGCATCCTAAACCCTAAACCCTAAACAGCGCAATCTGCGGCTCGCCTCACGGGGGAGACCCTTAAGCTCAGTATTGCTGGCCCTGCGGCGTACACCGCGGCCGGCAAATCCTTCGAGCGACGGTTTAGGGTTTAGTACGTAGGGGTTTATGGTTTGAGGTTTAGGCTAGTTCGTCTACTGTTGACAGGAGGTGTAGCGCTCATGATAGGGGCCATCGGGGATAGCAACCGGACTTGCCAAGTTACAAAACACATTCAAGAAGGAGTCCATAACCTTTATCTAAGAATAGACATCACACCCAGGATCCGAATATAATGTGGTTTTTCTCAAAAATTATGATTATGGGCCCTCTTTCGTTATAGGTTTTATTACGGCACCTAATATTTAGGGGGTACCCAAATGGGACCCTGACCCTAAACCCTCAACCCTAAAACCCTAAACCCTCAACCCTAAAACCCTAAACCCTAAACCCTAAACCGTAAAACCCTAAACCCTAACCCAAAACCCTTAACCCTAAACCCTAAACCCTAAAACCTTAAACCCTGAACCCTAAACCCTAAACCCTAAACCTCGGAATTACCCAAATGGCATGCCCAAACCTCCATCATGGTGACCGGGTGCCTCGAGCTCTAGGAGCTCCGTTAGGGATTCAGGGTTTAGGGTTTAGGGTTCAGGGTTTAGGGTTTATAAGGTTTAAGGTTTAGTGTTTAGGGTTTAGGGTTTAGGGTTTATAAGGTTTAGGGTTTAGGGTTTATAAGGTTTAGGGTTTAGGGTTCAGAGTTTAAGATTTAGGGTTAAAGGTTTTGGATCTATGGGCTTTTCCTTCTTTTTGCTTAGGCTAGTCTGCTTACTATCCCATAACCCCTAACTGCTTTGCGTGTCGCAACAATTGTTTACCATGTAGACGTACTGAGTCAAAAGGGCCTCCAAGCAATCCCCAAAACCGCACTCCCTGAATCCTAAACCCTAAACCCTAAATCCTGAAATCGTGTTCAACACAAGTACTTCCTGGTGGTTGAACTCGAAGGCAAAATCCTCAAAGTCGTCAGCATGCCACTCCTGGGAATTATGAGGAGACCAGGTCCGGGTTTAGGGTTTAGGGTTTTTAGGGTCCAAGTACACAAATAATGGGGTTCAAAGCCTTAAATGCTTTAATTTGTAATCTGAATGGCTTTTGGTTCCGCTATTTCGGTGCCTGGACCCTTAGGAAATGCGAAGGGGCTAGGTAGGTACATGTATATTACCAAAGATGAGGGTTGTCTATATAGGCTATTCACTGGTTCTGAAACGGTTTTCCCGCCTAGAGATGAAGGGAATTGCTGGTGCCCCTTTTTGGAGTTTCGTCGAGATTGTGTGCGAAGTACAAGCCCTGAGGATTATGAAGGGATCGAATGCCCTAACACTAGGACACTGGGGCCCTTAGCGGATAGTATAGGGTTTAGGGCTTAGGGTTTAGGGCAAATTCTTGGTTCTGAGATCCTTAACCTCCCAGTTCAACTTGAACCTTGAACCTCAACACCGGGGCCCCTTTTTACGCCAACTACCAAGCCGGTAGCAGGCTTCGAGCTCGAAAAACCTGGGGTTCAGTTTTCCGGAGTAGGTTGCGGGGTTCCCTAAAGGTCCATGCACTCAACAATTAGGTACTTGGGATTTTGGTGCTAGGAATTGTTTTACAGGTTTTGAGTAAGTATATGATTATGGGTACTTGGACCCTTAGGGGTTAAAGCCTAACGTGATTTAGGAGAGTTTAGGACTTATCTGGCCCCACCTTCTTTAGGGGGGTTACATTCTCCTGAGCTCTAAAGTACTGAGGAATGTCCTCCACCACTGTAGTTGTGGGGCAGGGGGGCGGGCGGGGGGAGCAACAGCAATAGCCATAGCAATATTAATAGTAACAGCGCACAGGAATAGTAATAGTAGTCATTGTAATAGTTTTGGTTAGCCTTACAATTTCAAAACGGGAAACTTTCACAGATTCCCCTGCTAACCTCCCTTTTTCCTACCACCCTAGGTTGCCCCTGAAGTAAGGTTGAGAGAGAATTCAAGCTGTTGAATTTCATGAAGGGTGAACCTAGGGAGTGGTAGTCTCTAAGGGTCCAAGGACCCAAGTAATAGGGCCCCTTTAAAGGGGTTATAAGGGGATATATGGGACTATATAGGTGTATATAGGACCCCAAATAATAGGGTTTTAGGGCCCAAATACTATAATGTTAATGGTATTTGGGACCTACCTATTCTTTGGGTCCTTGGACCCTTAGGGAGTATACGCGGGCGGTTCGGAGAACACATGAAATTGGGGCTTGGGGATGAGGGCTCATGGCCCAAGGTTTGGGGTTAACTGTTTAGGGCCCGGGTTTGGGATTGAGTTTAGGGTTTAGGGTTCAGGGCTCAGGGTTTAGGGGATTGAGTGTCCTGCAGGCCTACCCAAATCTTAGGGGCTCAGATGCCGCAAGCCATGGAGAGCGTACTATTTTGGGACCCTAGAGCCCTATTCTGCGGTAATCTGTGTCTTTACCGGCTTGACAGCGTAAACCCTACACAAGACATCCTAAACCCAAAGCCCCAAATCCAACCGCAGACAAAAACCAACTCTAAACCCAAGACCTTTAAGCCCAAACCCTATACCCTAAACACTAAGCCCTAAACCCTAAAAAACACTAGACAAGAAGCATGCTGCTTGTGTAGCTTGTGGCGATCCTGTTCGGCTGGTGCGGATGAGAAGGTTAGGGTTTAGGGTTAGAGTAGACCTTCAGTCATATGAGCCATAGTTTAAAACTCCTAGTATCCCCCTTAGCAATACCGATAGTAATTTCCTATATACTCCCTTGTATAACCGCCTTTAAGCGCAGTTAAGCCGATGATGCCTCATGTATTCTTCGTTTATAGATCCACACTCCCATCCATTTTCCTGGGGTGCCTCGTGCAATGGCGGCGGGAAACTTGACCGGCAGAATGGGATACCCAAAACAAGTAAAGTATCTGCCTCCAGGTAGGTTTCAGAGCTTTAAGAACTTTTACTCTAATTGAAATTTAAAAACTGCAGCTTTAAACGCTGAACCCCAAACCCCTACATCCTAAACCCTAGACCCTAGACCCTATGAGGACCCTCTAGTACCAAACAAAAACTGAATTCCTAAAACAAAAAGTCGGTGGTCTGAGGTGGTCGCTAGCGATGCCTCGACATCAGACGGACGAGGCTGAACTTGCAACATGCTAAAATGGGGTGTAGGGTTTAGGGGTTGCGGTTTAGTGGTTTAGGGTTTAGAGGTTTGGGGTTTAGGGCTTTAGGGTTTCGGTTTCGGGTTTAGACCCTAGGCTTTTCAAACCCTAAACCCTAAGCCCGAAACTCTAAACCCTGAACCCTCTCATTCATGTGAGCCATAGTCTAAACTCCTAGTATCCCCCTTAATAAGCCCTATAGTAGTCCCCCATATAATCCCCCTTTAAGGAGTTTAGACTATAGCTCGTCATGTAGTTTTTTAGTCCTGCTAAAAGAGCAGACTCGGGAAAAACAAGCTACTAGGCCCAAACAGAAACTACTTCCACGCTCCAGGTAGGTATACAGGGTTTAGGGTCTAGTTTTCGGTTTCGGGTTGAAGTACATTTCAAGCCCGAAGTGGCAGATTCAGGTGTTTGGGCAACTCACACCTGCTTTCAGGATCAGGGGACTTAGTGATACTGTTGATGGAGGAAAATTTTGCACCACTTGAAGTCCTTAAAGTACTAGGAACTGCAGTAACTTAGGGACCCTAGGTGGTGCAAGATTTCCTCCATCAACAGAACTTAGTAACTACTTACAACTGGGCGTACAACCCTACCTTTAACCCTCCTAAATGGCCTTGCAGGGGCTACCCTAAGTAGGCTTATAACGCCAGTTATAAGTAGCTGCTAAGTCCCGGGAGCCTGCAACTGGGAGCTTCATTCATATACCTAGAATCCGAATCCTGAACCTTCAAAAACTTTGAGACTGAACTTCAGACCTTTAACCCTAACCCCCAAGCCTTCAACCCCTAAACCCTAAACTCTAAACCCCTGGGGGTAGAAGCCTGAAACCCTTCTTGTACCGGCCCTGCTGTCGAACGAGCAGGACCCAAAAAACCTAAAAAACCTGAAGCCCTAACTCCCAGGCGTCCTAGCTCCTTTTTTGGGGGGAAAATACCCTATAACTAAAAAGGACAGTTTTTTGGAAAATACCCTATAACTAAAAAGGACAG
>CAJNIZ010042873.1:14342-36658 GCA_905231905.1 Symbiodinium pilosum
CCCTTAACCCTAAACCCTAGGGGTGGCCTGGATGGAGATCTTCTTGACCTCAGGCACCCGGCGCTCGGGTTGCCACTATGAAGGAGCCATACTTTAGGGTTTATAGGATATGGGGCTTAGGGTTTAGGGTCTATAGCTTTGAGTTAGGAGAGAGGGTTTATAGGATATGGGGCTTAGGGTTTAGGGTCTATAGCTTTGAGTTAGGAGAGGACCAAAAAAATGGGTATAGGGTATAGGGAATAGATAGAAGAATCCTCACGCTTACTTGAACGGTGCAAGGACCGAAGCAATGATGGAGGAATTTAAGGGGCAAAAACCGTAATCTGGATGGTTTTGGGTATCTTGAGTCCTTGGACCCCGGAACTTAACATCAGACATCCCAATCTTAAATATGCTCCCACTACAGAAGCATCCTATGGTACTCAATTCTGCATATAGACGAATTTGGCAGAGCAGGGGTATGATGTACGATAGTTCTAGAAGTCTACAAGAACAATGAATATGTTGCTCCTACTTCAGGGTTTTGCAATGCATAAGTTCTCCCGGCCCCGAAGCCCTGAACACCAAGATCAATCATCAAGCAAACTTAGTATGAACATTAGACTCTTAGCAACTCGCTCAAGGCAGTTATCATTTGAGCTTTCTCCTGTTTGTGTCACCCCAAACCGAGTCAGGTACACCCAATAGAATCCAACCTATGACTGTTAGTTGGTTGGGGGAAACCCTAAAGGGTTTCGGGTCTAGGCTTTACCCCACACCCTGAACCCTAAACCTTAAAACGAGCAAAGCCACCAGCAAAGGTCTAGACCCCTATAATAGGGCTCTAGGTCCTAAAAACCATTCATATTATGCATATTATAATATTTGGGCCCGAAAACCTGTAGTATTTCACCCCTTTTACCCTAAGGGTCTAGGCTTCAGGGTTAAGGTTGGTGTGGTGCCTACTTCAGGGCCCTAAAGTCTCGAAATTGTGGCGATTTATTTCAAGGTTATGTGTGCAGATGTTAGCAAAGTGCCTTCTTTCGCATGTTTCTGCTGTTGGGACTTCGGCTGCGGGACGGGCATGGAATTGTGTGTTACTCTACTGTTTGAAGGACGTTCTTTTTTGTAGTAAGAATTCTGTTAGCTGCCACTTTCTTGAAGGTTCAGGATTTCCGGACTTACGTACCGGAAGGCAATTTTTTGGTATCCCCCAAAGATCCACCACCATCTATGAACTTAAATTTCAAAAGGTTCTCAATGTGCGAATCCTGTTCCCTCCCTGTTCCGCTTGTCGGATCTTAAATTTGCATGCAGAGGAATCTGGCCATGAACGTAGCTGCCCCAAAAAGAAATTTCATATAGCGTCTAGTACCAAGGTCTGGGTAAGGAAGGAAGACAAATACCTTGCAGGCAACTTACCTTGGACCTCTACACGGTTTAGGGGTTTGGGGTTTATGGTTTAGGGTTTATAAATGATGCCTGCTCTGGGCTTTGATGTTTATGAGCAACTTATTAATAAACCCACCTGGGGCTATTTGGAGACCCTGAAACGTGGATCAGAAGCTCTGAATCTACCCTAACCCCTACGCCTAAAAACCAGATCCCTCAACCCTGAACCCTGAGGCCTAACCACTAAACCCTTAAACCCCTACAATCCCTAAACTCCTAACCCCTATAATCCCTAATCCTTAAACCCTAAACCCCATACCCTTAAGCAGCTTCTGCCCGAGGCACGCCAACCTTCGTACTTCGGCCAGAAACCTCGCCAAGTCTAGGTTCCCCAGGAGCCCCATAATAGTAAGATACAGTAACGGTACCCCTTTTCCCAATGCTCGGCTGAGACTTGCCAAAATAAATTGGGAAAAATAATGATAAGGGGGTTGGCCCCTTACAACCAAAACACATTTGAGAGTTTCTGGTTTTCAAGCTTTAGCGTCAGGGTTTAGGGTTAGGATTTGGGATCTAGGAATCTAGGACGTCTCTTCGCTCACGGCTGAAAATCAATGGCGCGCCCCAATCCGGAGGTCTTCGGGTGGCGGCATATCTTGCTACAAGCAATGTTCTTGGGAATTCTCAACACTCCTTCCCACGGGAAGATGTCGCAGGCTACCCCCAAGCCATTAAACCCTAAACCCTAAGCCATGGCTTAAAACAGACCTCCGGGCTGTGCCTCCAGCTATACTGGGGCAGCCTGGAGGTGCTCCATTTACACCTCGATCGTCTTACACAGCACTGGCGTGAAGACTGAAGTAGAAGACTTAGAGCAAAATAGGGTTTAAAGTATAATTCGCACTAGCCCAAACTCAACTTCAACCTCCAAGTAGGATCTGAATCCGAAACCGTACACGCCGAATGCTTAACCCTGAGCCCGAAGCCATATACAGTTGTTGCCAAAGCACCGTCTGCACCGTGATGAGTGCTGACTTAGACAGCTTTGCACCGGTCGGAGGCACCTGAATGTGCATATATATATATATTTTTATGTATATGCAAGTGGAGTCTGGGTTTAGGATATAGGGGTTAGGGTTTGAAGTTTAGGGCTTGGGGTCTACGATGTAGGGTTCCAGTTGTTAATGCCATTTGCTACTTTTGCATTGGGTGACTCCTGGCGAACATGACGGTGGATCTACTTTCCAGACACAGGTCTGGGTTAGAACTTCTCTCAAAATTCAACGCCTGTTGAAAGTTGTTTGTAGGTTTCAAGCTTCGGATTGAGACTTTGGAGCTAAAATAATCCCTGAGGGTCCAAGGACTCAAATCATAGGGCTTAAGGTCCCCAATACCATTTAGATTATAGTAGTTCCGCCCTAATTACCCCATTATTTGAATCCTTGGACCCTCAACCCTAAACCCTAATTAATCCTAAACCCTAAACCCTGTTATTTGAATCGTTGGACCCTTAGGGAATGTCAGGGAGACTAGAACCCTGCATGCTAGCTCGGTGGATGCCAGGCAGAATATTGACCTCATGACAACCCCTAAGGCTCCCAGTTATCTAAATAGTAGGTTACTGGGCTATGATTAGGGTTTAGGGTTTAGGGTTTAGGGGTAACTATAGGGTATCTAGAACCTAGAACTCATTATTTGGGTAACTGGAGCCCCAGGGAACCAAATGTAAACGACGTAGCGTCCATACCCCCAAGCTAGCAGCTTACTTCAGGTGGGTGTTCGTTACTGAGGACTACTGCGCATTTTTCAGGACCAACTACAGGAGTGGAGTTTTCAATGGGGGGACTTTTTAGAAAGGGTACTTAAGGGATATAGGGACAATGGGGACTTACATATTCGGCATATATAAGGCCTGTATAAATTCCCGACACGGTAATAAGATGTTATATTCCCCCACAGCTGGGCAGGCCTACTCCTACTCCGCAACACCAGCGGCCTTTTGCTCTTGGGACTCTTCCTGGCTGGATAAGGGCATTCCGGAATAGCATAGGGGCTTGGGGTTTAGGGTTCAGTGCTTAGGTAACCTTATCCGAAATACGAATGGTTTAGATCCTGTTTCGACTGTCGTGCTTTCCAACATACGCCCCGAACTCTACTCGGTGCCTGATTGAGGTAGACTTCTACGCAACCACAAAGAGGAAGAAGCCATCATTGTATCCTCTAAGAACCATCCGCAATGATTGCTGGCGCACGTTTTGCTGCAAATAGACGACGCTGTCGTGGCGATATTGGTCGAATTCTAAATTGCGCCTTTGCGGGGCGGGCTTCTAATTGCAAATCATTTGAAGCCAAAGACATTGGCACGCTAAGACTACGCATTAGACGACGTGGGTGGCGTAGTAGGTGATGACCAGAATGCGTACGTCCGATGGCCGTGACGAGGTGTTGGAGCATGAAAGGTTCGTAGCCCAATTCCCGGCCCACTTCTCGGCCATGACTTTCGTCGCGCAAGCAGGCAAACACCATCCTGCCCGTTAGCTCCACTAGGTCAATCCTTGCCATGATAATATTTCCGATGGCAGAGTTTAATGAACGTCTCTTATATGAATACCTCTTGCCCAGGAACGCGTAACGACCTATGTGTTTCTAGTTGTTTGAGTTTTAATGTCAACCCTAAATCCCAGCCCATCACAACGGCGAGGCCCAAACTAATTAAACGCTAAACCCTGGTCCTGAAACTCCAAACCCGGATACCCGCCCCTAGTACTGGGGTTCAGGGTTCAAGGTCTAGAGCTTAGGTCAAGCTTCCTCCAAGGAGGGCCCCCTTAGTTACTTAAGTATACTTATCAGTGCTATAACTACAGTTTATGGAACTTTTAACCATATTTTCCCCAACTTGGAACCCAACTATAGCTAGGGGGCTCCTTGTAGCGAACCCCATAGAGGCGAGACCCCCCAAGAAGGACCTCTTCAAAGGGGGCTGGTGTTTAGGGTTTAGGGTTCAGGGTTTAGGATTTACCCTATCCCCCTAAACCCTAAAAAGGGGCCTGAACAAAGGAACTGAAGATTTGTCCCATCGGGGGAATTGTTTTGGAAATCTCCCTTGGCCCAAAACCCTAGACCCTAGGGTTTAGGGTTTAGGGTTAAACCCCAATCCATCTCTAGACCCTGAACCCGTGTACCCAAAGCCATGAAGGGTTTAGTATTTCGGGCTTGGGGTTCCAAACCCTAAACTTAAACACCCCAAGCCGTCAACCCTGGCGAAGCAAATCAGATCCAAGTTACGAACTGCTTCATACTTAGGGTCTAGGGTTTAGGGGTTTAGGAGTGTAGGGCTTAGGGGCTTAGGGTTAGGGATTAGGGTTAGCCCCCCCGCCCCCCCCAGACATGAGGTCTTTTATGCGGAACATCCTAAACCCTAAACTCAAAACCCCATGTATATAAGTTCTCTTATTAACTATGGGGAATATTGAATCCTAGGGGGGGGGGGGGGGTTACTCTTCGTATACAGGGATTAACTCCTTCCAAGCCGCTGCTACCACCAGCTCATCCCCGAAAATTCCTGACAGGGTGTGGGGTTTAGGGTTTAGGGTTTAGGGTTGGCCCCTCCACGCTTTACACACCCAGTCATCCCTAAACCCTAAACCCTAAACGTATGCAGATATAGGCTCACCCAGCTCAAGAGGAGCGTGCACATACTATGAGGCTCTAGCAGTTTGTACAAATGTTCCTTGCACGCTACGGTAGTTGCAAGGTTTAGGCCTATAGGGCTTATAGTCCCCCGGAAGTAGATAGAATATGGGGTATATGGGGCTCTTATTATCATATACCCAAAACCATATTCTATCTTCTTAACAGGGACTATAGGTTTAGGGTTTGGGGTTTGAGGCTTAAAGTTGAGAGCTAAGGGCTCAAGATTCTGCGCTTCAGGATTCAGCTTCAGCGCAAAAATATCAGATGAGCAGAAGTGCGACTTTTCTCATCAATCGCTGGACCCTTGAGCCTTAGTAGTTTCCAAGTTCTTTTCCATTATCCCTGTATAACCCCTATATGAGCTGTAGTCTAAACTCCTTACGGGGGGTTATGTAGGGGATGATATAGGGAAGTACTATAGGGGGATACCAGCAGTTTAGACTACAGCTCATATAATCTCTATATAACCCCATATAACCCTTAGTAGTTTCCTTTGAGGGTTATGGTGTTTAGGATTTGAGATGCAGGCATCACAGTTTAGGGCTTAGGGCCTCAGGGTTAGGGCTTAGGGTCTAGGGGCTTAGGGTTTACGGACCAGGGGTCTAGGGTTTAAGGGAGGCTGGGGAAGAGTCAAAGAATTACCCCTTGAAGGCATCACTTACCCACAGGGTCCAAGTACCCGATACTGAAGTACTTGGGTTTTGGGTAATAGTAATGGTAATACGGGCTTTGGGCAGGCATATGGTTATTAGGTACATGGACCCTTAACCCAAACCCTAAGATAAGGTACCTAATCCATGACCTCTATCAGTCTCAGGGGCCATGTTATCATCAAAACAACCCTAAGAATCCAAGGACCCAAATACTAGGGTTTCAGGGCCCACGCACCATAGGAATGTTATAGTATTTGGGATTGGGACCTAAAGCCTTAATATTTGGGTCCTTGGACCCTTAGGGTAGCATTCCACCCTAACGAGTCCTCCGCCCTAAAAGCGGTAGACCCCAGATCCGCAACCCTAAAACCCCAAAGGTGGAATGGCTACACTGTAAACCCAAACCTCTAAACGACTCTCCGCTATGGCATTCCCAAAGGGTCCATGTACTCAACAATTAGGTCCCTTTGAAGGGATCATAGGGTTTAGGGTATATATTTATAGATATATATATATCTATATATATATATGTATGTTTAGGGTTTGGGGTTAATAAGGGTCCATGTACCCAATAATTAGGTACTTGGGTTTTGGGTACTAGAAATTGTTGTATTGGTTTTGGGTAAGTTCATGAGTATTACGTACTTGGATCCTCAGCGAGTATAAGGGGGCCCCTCACCTAGGCACATTTAGGGTCGTTTACAGCTAATCGTCGCGCACCATGGGCCGGTTTTAGTTTAGGGTGGGGCAGGAGAAGCAGAAACTGCCGAATCACTGCGCCCTGAAGCGCAAGGTCCTATGGCAATGACGGCGGTTTTCTTGTCGTCGATGATGCCATATCTTGTGGTGCAGTAGGTTGCAGACCTCCATGTCTGTATTCGTCAGAATGACCCTGAACCCAGAATCCTGGCCTAAACCTCAACCCTAAACCCTGATACTCAAATCCTACTGGAATGCTAATGGAATGCCCCCTTATACAGCAGGAGCATTTGGATCCTTGTCCTACGGGCCAAATGTTGCTTCTTGGGCCATGATTGACGTTATGCATGCAAAAACACTTTTGTTTTTTGTGGTCGGAGGGGAGAGGGAGGGTTGTTGTCAAAATGATGGCCGCCTGCGTAAGTGACCTGAAAAAGACATTCCAAATTGGGCAACCTACCATGCAGGTGGAAAGACTCTGCCTTCTGCCTTATGTGTCCCTCCGAGCCCGGTTACTTGCACACCTGGTTCCTGCGTGACCGGCATACAGAAGCTTTGGAATGGCTCGTTTGGGTCAGGTTGCTGCAGGATAGGCACCCTTAACAAACCCTGACAACCCTAAACCCTCAGGAGTTTAGGGTTTAGTGTTTAGGGCAAGCAGCCTTTTTCCTTGAGATCCAGGTCCGCCTATACTACACCCTATCTGAACTCCAGGCCCTATGGTCTAAACTTGCTAGTATCCCCCTTAAGACTTCCTATAATACTCCCTTAAATAATTCCCTTTCTCATTCCCCTTAGGGAGTTTAGACTGTAGCTCATGAATATAGGACTCAAACGCCACGGTGTTTGGATACTTGGACCATAGGGTCCCACGTAGGCAGCTTAGCTTCTAGGGAATTCTTTCCACATGCATACACCCTACCCAGACACCCATACGCTATCCCTTTTTGGGATACCTACTGTTCATGGAGGAAATCTTGCACCACCTATAGTCCCTTAACTTCTGTATTTACTAATATTTTAGGGACTGCAGGTGGTGGAAAAAATATGCCATCAACAGTAGCTTGCCCTCTAGCATCTTCAAAAGGTGTAGCGTATAAAGGTCGAGGTACCGTCAGGTTAGGCAATCTTCTGCCACTGCCGGCCTCCAAAATGCTGTGCTGCTTGCCCAAATTTAACACTAAAGCCTACAGGCCGTCCCCAGACGATGTCTCGCACTAAGCCCTAAACCCTCAACACTAAACCCTCAACCCTAAACCCGAAACCCTAAACCCTGAACCCTAAACAATGAACCCTAAACCCTGAACCCTAAACCCACACCCCAAGCCGCAGCACCTCTCCTCCCGATGGACTAAAATTTGTTGGACCATAACCTGTCCACCTCTTAGAATTCTGTCAGGTTTAAGGTTTAGGGTTTGGGATTTGGGTTTTAGGGTTTAGGGTAGAATTCTGTAAGGTTTAAGGTTTAGGGTTTGGGATTTAGGTTTAGAGTTTAAGGTTTATTACAATTACTTAGGGTTTGGGGTCGTTTATTTTAGTTTTAAAGTTGTAAAATTGAGGAAATTTGGGTACCCTAAGTAATGGTAAGTTTATATGGGCTTGAGGGTTTTGGGTTCAAGGTTTGGGATTTAGGGTTTGGGGTTTAGTCAGACTACTTAGGGCCATGCATGATTTGTAGCAACTGTACGGTACTGCATGCTTGCAACCCCCGACTTTCAGAAGGAGTTACGTACGCTAGCCATGCAATAGCGGAGGAGTCAAATTCCTGAAAAGAACCCTCGTCAGAGGCCACTGCTGCCAATGGTCGCGCAGAATGACTGGAAAGGAAATGTCCCGTACAATGTAGTGAGCCCCAAATGCTGAACTAACTGCCTGGCGATCTCCTTGGGTAACTCCGGGCCATTGCAACAGCAGCACCGGCAGCACTTGCCTCCGCCATTCCTTGGCATCTGACGCGGTTTAGGGTATAAGGAAGTCTACAGGACTTCCACCGCAAGGGTTCTTGAGCGAGACTGGTGTCAAAATGTAGATATTTGTATATACCCTAAGATACGACATGGGACCTTGCAAAAAGGGGTGCCTACTTACTGAAATCCTCCTGTTCAACAATGACCCAAAAGCCTACACTCTAAAAAGGCTATGGCTGTACGCAGAAGGGGTCGGTAGTCTGCCTATATGTCCTGGATTAATCCCCTACTAGTACTACTAGCCACTACAAGAATGGGCCCCCTAGTTATAGGTTGGGTTATAAATTGGGATCCAAATGGTTATAAAATCCATCAAATGTAGGTATGGAACTTATAAGTCTAGTTGTGTAACTAGGGATCCCCTCTTTGTAATGAGAAACTCATCCCATCCACCTGAAACCATGAAACTCCTTTTTGTGATTCCTAACTTTACGGCTTGCGTCTTCCATGTGCGGACCCCCTAAACCCTAAACCCTACCTAAACCCAAACCCTAAAGGTTGGTCCAAAAGGTCCGCTCAAAGGAGACGCCTTCGGGAAAATATATCCGTTCTGCCTTTTTTTCACTCGCAGGGAAACATATCCTATGATCATTTTGGGTAGGCTTTAGGGTTCAGGGTTTAGGGTGATGATTTTGGGGACAGGTATTTGAAGCAACTACCATATCAGACATGAGGTCCTGAAACAGAACAGGGTATGAAGGTCTAGGCAAGAAGTGCGCATGCTGAAGGAAACCCGAAATCAAGGCACTCTGCATCAGATTGGCAGATTGGGCAAGGCTACAACAAGGACGCTAGACCAGCATGAACTCAAAAACAGGGACCTGCATCATACTACGGTAGACAAACGCAGAGGGCTAGAACGTCAATGCGTAGCCAAAGCATCACATATCATTATGGTTCCACTCCCTTAAGTAAGGCAATTCTGGCACTATAGCCGATATATACCATCATTTGGGGAATCGTCGTTTACAATGCACCTGTTGTCATGCAGGAATTCGCATCATGTTAACTGCAGTACTAGGAAGTATGGGAGCTCAATCCTGGGGTCCTTGCATACCATATACTCTACCTCAAAAAAACCTGCACGCCTAATTGAGCGTCCATAGTTAGGACCCAGGAAATAAGCACTTGGAGGGTCAGGGGACTCAATAAGTATACTTATAACCCCAGTACGCCACATCACAACCGCAGCGGTTCCACTTACCAACATACTTACTAAGTACCCCTGATGCTCCAAGTAGGGGCCCGTATTACCCAGACCCTTTGGAGGATCAAGGGTTCCAGGATACCATAATGCTAGTCTCTAAATCCTCCGAGGGGTCTGGGTAACCCTAAACGCTAAACCCATACCCTAGACCCTAAACCCTAAACCTCAAAGGCATCCTAGACTCCCAGTTTCTATGTCACCCTCCTCCGCGGATCCTTGTAGCAGGGCACGCGGATCTAACTCCTAAGCCTTTGATGTCTGGGGAGATACGCAAGCATATTGATTTTGCGGGCTTCGGGTGTCAAGGTCTTCGGGAAGTCCTGAGTCTCAATGCAACACCCGTCGCAAATGTCAATATGTAGGGTAATATTAGTTGGGGGTTATATAGGGGGTTACTGGAAAATGAAATGGAAAGTACTTACTGGGTTATATCGGGATATATAGGGTTATATAGGGTTCTGTAGGGGTTATAGTGCACAGCTGCAGAAGCAGCGCAGGCAATGAAACGATCAGATGCCGCAACTTCATTTGCTGATGTTGTATCAAGACCTTTCCTATGCCTGTCGGTAGTGCTGTTGTTCTCAACATAGAGGCGTTAGCCCTTACCCCCATACCTAGACTTCCTAAAGCTTGAGCATCAAAGCTGCAACCCTAAACTCCCAACCACCTCAAACCCTAAACCTCCAACCTTCATCCTTAATGCCTTGATCCAATAAAGGCTAACCTCGAAAACTCAGCACTAAACCCAAATCCTAAACCTGAAACGTTCGACCCTAAATCCTAGACCTCAAACCCTCAAATCTTGAACTACCTAGACCTCCCTAATACTGGGAGAAATATGGTCACAAGTTTCATAAATTGCAGTCCTTATATAGCTGCTATGTACCCTATATGTCCCCTTAAGGGTCCCTATTATCACCCTAAAGGGCCTAAGGTCCCATATTCCGGGCCCATACCTCTAACCTTAGAATTTGGGCTGGGGTTTAGGGTATAGGGTTTAGGGGGTTATGTAGGGCCTACTAGGGGAATGCATTTTCCCATTCCCTACTTACAGCCGGCAAATATTTAGCGTGAATAACTACCAACGATAGTGCCTTATGTAGTCCTTGCAAAGAAACTTGTTGCAATACAACCCCGAAACTTACATGGGCCCCTACGTTGCAATTCCTGTGCACCCCATAAACCCTAAACCCTACCCCCAAACCCTAAACCGTGTCTGTCCGGCTTTTCCATTTGGATCTGGAGTCTTCACGACCATGAAGCCGATACATCCATTAAAGGGGGCTAGCGGTAGCCCTATTCGAGGGAAACAGGTAAGCCCAAAACACCAAAACTCCCAACCCCCAAACCCTAAACTCCAAAACTCGGAACCCCAAAATCTTGAACCCTAAGCCCCAGATCCCAGAACCTTAATCCCTAAACCCAAACTCTTACACTCCAAACACTAAATCCTGAAGCGCGATCTAGAAAGTAGACCCCCCTTTAGGGTTTCTAGAGACTACCCAATAGTAGCATCAGATACCATATTCAAGGCTCTACTTTCTAGAGGCTCCCTGAACCCTAAACCGAATGTGTGGGGACCCACCGTCCTTTGAGCTCCGTCTCATCTGTCAATACCCAACCTCCACAGGATGCCACTTGGGTGGTTGTCAAAATTATGGTCCCTTTTTGGATCCCTATTATAGTACGGCACCTAATATTTAGGGTACCCAAAAAGGGACCATAATTTTGACAACCACCCACTTGCAAAGCCAAGCGGGTTTAGGGTTTCGGATCTGTTGGTCGGGGTTTAGGGTTTGGGGTTTGTTTGTTCGGCTTTACGGCTTGGGGTTCAGGGTTTAGGGTCTGTTGGTCAGGGTTTAGGATCTAGGGTGTAAGTTCTGTTTGTTAGGGTTTATGGTTTGTTGGTTAGGGTTCAGGGTTTAGGGTTGGAGGGATTGGGGTCGGGATTGGGGCTAGGGTTTCCTTAGGCTGCACGCAGCCTTAGGGACCGCAGAGATGTATGGGCAGTAGAAAAGGATCCATAGAGGAGCCTACGTACAAGAAATTCTGGACCACAATTCCGGTAAAACATCAAGCTCCTGCTCCTACATCATGCAGAAGACATCTTGAGAATCTCCCAGGCAAGCAAACCCTGGATCACTCAAAGACAGGGCTATCTGAACTTCACACACAACGAATGTGTTTGGACGACCAGGGATATCAAATCCAGGAGTATCTCATTTTTGCTACTTCGTGGAAACTCTCCCTGACCCATGGTTTTAATATAAGGTCCCCCAAATTGGACACCAAATATATACACTCACCAATATTCCTAAGGAACCCTATATACACTCACCAAAGACCATAATAAAACCCTAGTTCTACTGAAACCCATCGCTGAGCCATGAGTACATGCGTGTTTTTTCAAGTTCCGGGTTTAGGGTGTATACGGTTTTCGAACTTCTGTAAACACCGCAGCTCAAGCTGAACTGCAGCGGATACCAAAAATCACACGTGACCCTAAGTACCTTATATCTCGGGAAATATGGTCTGACAATCTACTATAAGGTCATGAGGGGTCGTTTATGATCAGCAGTAGCACCTACAGATTCCAGACACAACAACCGCAGCCCGCCTTCTTTCTTGAGGATTGCTTTGTGAGGGGTATCGCGCATCCTGGGCAACACAACAGTTGGTTGTGCCATAGAGGCCGGCCGTAGGGGCCTAAATAATTCCGAGTGCCATTTTAATCCTAAAACCTAAACCCTTATTCAAGAAGTACAAGAGGCACGTGGGATCATAAAATGGTAATTAGTTGAGCTCCTGCATCAGCTACCTGCGGTGTATTGGGGTAATCTTGCAACACTCGGGACAGAGGAATCCCAAGATACTGCATGTCCTACTGTTAGGCTTGACGGATAACATTTACGCCGCCTGGGGCCCCAAGATTGCTGTAATCCCTATAGGTTTTGGAGGACTTAAGTTGACATAAACATTCCCTCCATCAACAGTAGTAGCACTAGTTAGGGTTTAGGGTTAGTGTACAAGGTGGATCTGGTTCTGCAAGATTACCTCCATTCACCCTACCTTCCTCTAATGTGCTGCTGCTCACTTTGGGATAGAGGACGTGTTGCACCAGCGTATATACCCTTTTACGCTAAGAAATACCAGCCCAAATAAGTACTGCTGTTGATGGACAACGTCCTGCATGACCCTATGTGCCTCAACCGCAGAAATTCTGTCATGAATCATTTTCTCCATCCACCGTCGAACAGGGGCGTATGAATTCGGCAGGCAGCATCAAGGGGATAGATTTCCATGAGTCCTTGCACCCTAAACCCGGAACCCCTATCCCCTAATCTTGAGCTGTATTTTCTGGACCTCCATAAGCAAGATGCATCCCCGTGTAAACCCCAATGTATGGTGATCCTTATCAGGGGCTCCTAGCTAAAAAATGGTTATAAGTTGGGATAAACGCAATTACAAGTTACATAAACGATGGCTATAGGAGTTGGAGATCTTATAAGTATAGTTCTGCAACCAGGGGCCCCTCCTTGTTGTGGCCCTCGAAAAGAAAGGACACTTTCTTCCGGAAATGCCCAAAAATCCTAAACCTCAGTCTCATCCGTAATGCATGATTATGCCGTCGTTTGGAGGCTGCTAAGAGTCTGGAGGGTATCGAAATCGACCTCCTGGTCTCCTATGAGAGTCTTCCTGGGCAGATCTCTTTAATGAGGGGTTTAGGGTTTAGGGTTTAGGGTTTTTTAATGAGGGGTTTGTCAGGTGTATAACTTGCAACCTTTAGAGTGCAGGGTTCAGGGGTCTAGGGTTTTAAGGTTTGTCAAAAGGTTGAACTCTTTTCCGCCTTCTGACAAGAACTTCCCAAACTCCTAATAGAATCAAGAAAGTAGATCACACTGAAAATTATCCTATTAGTTACCCACTGCTAGTATATAGTGCCGAATTAGGGGCTCTACTTTCTGAATCCTACCAGGGGTCTGTGCCAATGCTTTCAGCTCTCGGAAGAATCAATGAAAGGAGGGCCCCTAGTTGCGCAACTATGCTCATAAGTCCTACAACTACAGTTTCTGGAACTTGAACCATATTCATCTCAACAACTTGTAACTTATAACCCAACCTCGACTTAAGGGGCAAAGTCTTGTAGCTTTGAGAAAGACGCGAATCTTCCTAGCAATTACAAAGATGCAACAAGCACTAATTAAGGGTCCGAGTTCTCAAACAATAGGGCTTTGAAGGGTATAGGGGTATGTAGGGATATATCAGGACTTATAGGGATTAAAGGTCCAAGCGATCGAATCATGAGGTTTCAGAGGCCAAAAACTACTCGGATTATGGTATGTGGGAGCTGATGCAGCATAATTTGAGCCACAGTCTAAACTCCTAGCATCCCCCTTTATAAGCCCTATAAAATACTCCACTAAATAACCCCGCTTTAATTAGTTTAGACTATAGCTGATTTGGGTACTCGGACCTTCTGGGTAGGTGCAGGCCTTAGAGCCCTCTGCAAAGTACTGGGGCTAGGGCTTCTTCGACTGAGGGCCTCTTTCTTGTGAGGATGTTCCTACAGCGGGCTAGGCCGCCATGGGATCCATGGTACTTCTTAGGGTTTAGGGTTTAGGGTTTGGGATTTGTGTTAGGAGGTTTGGGACTTCGGGATCAGATCAGGGTCGAGAGTTCACGCTTTCGCTGGGGTAACCTCGGGCCTTTGGCATACACCGCCTGGGGTTCAGAAAAAACCGCCAAAATCACTTCGGGCAGACGACGACGCCAAAGTTAGGATTTGAACTTAGAATCGCATGCTTTTGGTCTTGGGGTTTAAGGGTTGGAGGCTGGAATGCTCCGGAGAACAAAACACCCAACATCCAGAGCTGACATTGATGTCCAACCCCTCTGTCCAAAACAGCCATAGCTTACAGGGAGGGGCCCTCTAGCTACATAACTATACTTATAAGTCCTATAACTACAACTGATGGAAGTTTTAACCATATTCAGCCCAAACTATAACCCAACTTATAACTAGGGGCCCGGGCCCCTCCTTGTAGGGTTGAGGGTATAGGGTTTCAATCCGAGCCCCCAAAGGCTATTCGGAGCTCTTCGGGGGAAGGCTTGGGCTTTGGAGGCAACGTTGTGGGATTCCATTATGGATGCAACAGCCTGTTTAGGGTTTAGGGAAACACAAAAACAAAGCTCTGGCCCTAAAGCTTAAACTTACTACTCGCAACTCGCAACCATGTACCCTAAGCCATTTATTCTGAACTCAAACTCCAATCCCTGAACCATGAACGCTAAATTCAAGCGCTAAAACCTGAACAATAAACTCACCCTTAACCTTCCCCAATCTAAGCCCTACACCCTGAACCCTACAACGCGGTTTAGGGTTTAAAGTTTACGGTTTAAGGTTTAGAGTTAGGGTTCAGGGTGTGCTAGACCCCCAAAGTGCCTGCTGTAGTGCCCACATCAAGAGTAGGACCTGCATCCCGCTGCAGATAGACCCTAAACCCTAAACCCTAACAATGAGTAGTGGGGACCTTGCAGGGTTCGGGAATAACGCCTTGGCTTGCGTGGCTCCAAATCATGGGTACTTTTCGAGCCTTCTGGGGGCAGGTTTGGGCTGTGGTGGCTAAGGTTTTGAATCTCATTATGAGGGTCCAAGAGCCTTGGGTAAGCCTAAACCGCTAAAGCCTACCTCAAACCTTAAAACCTAAACAACTAAAACCCTATGGGTTCAGGGGTTGGGTTCAGGGAATGCCATGTGAGGTCCCAACGACTATAATCTGAACATAAAGCTCCACTCGCTTGGCTGCACTTTTGCCGGAGTAAGCCTACCTAGAATCGTCCCTACACCCTAAACGCTAAACCCTAGGTACATCGGCCTCTGAAGCCTAAACCTTCAGCCCTCATCAGCCCTCAATTGAGGTACCCCAGTCCCTTGACCCGGTCTAGGGTTTTAGGGGTTTAGGGTTAGTTTAGGATTTAGAGTTTAGGGGCTTAGGGTTTATGGTTTTAGGGGTTTACGGTTTAGGGGTTTAGGGCTTGGATTTAAACATTCCCAACCCCTTGACATGAATTCGAACCTCGGTCTAGAAAGTTTCTCACAGGGAATATTTAGAATAAGGGCGATGGAGGGGTATATTATTATTATTAGATCTGGATGAACGGGGTTAAGGATTTCTGAGGGGTTTCTAGGTTTCCTTGCAGGGCGGTTAAGGATTTTAGGGCTTTTAGGGCTTAGGATAGTCGAACTGTAGGAAATCTGCAGTGTCAGGTTCGTCACTTACTCGGGGTGGTCCTCAACCCTAAACTAGGACGACCTGTAGGAACCCTCCAGGGGCCCCAAGGATACTTGGGGATTCTGAGGCAATCATAAGAATCCTACCACGTGAACGTGAACTATCACGCTTTTTCAGCTCTATGGTTAAAGGCTTAGAGATTATCCCTAAAGGTCCAAGGACCCAAATAATATGGCTTTAGGGCCCAAATACTATAACATTAATGGTAATTGGGCCCTAAAGCCCGTTTATTTGAGTCCTTGGACCCTTAGGGTTATGGTAAGGGCTTGGGTATTCCAGATAGCTGAAAACTACGAGGAAATGTCGGGAAATTGAAGCTCTCTAAAAGAGCTTGGTGATGCACCTTCAATGGAACCTCCTTCATGCCCGGCAAACTCTTCTACATTATCTGACGTTAGCAGGCAGACCACCAAACTCCGTTCCCTAAGGGTCCAGGTGCACAATAAGTAGATACTTGGGATGTGTGCAATAGTAATTATGGTCCAGGTTTTGGGTTAGTATATGATTATCAGATATCTGGACCCTTAGGGATTCAATACCCTCCGCAAAGTAATGTGGAGGTCTGCAAGCTCCTTTGTTGTTGATCCCCTTGGGGGATCTGAGCAGCGAGAAAGCGGCGTCTCATCAACCCTATAGACCATGTGCCCTAAACCCTAAACCTAAACCCTAAACCCTAATCAGGGATCAGGATCTTGTCCATTTAACTAAGCCCCAAACCCTGCAAACCTTCAACCCTCCACCCTTGCAACATCAGAGCTTGCTTGATGGGGCATGGAAGCTGCTGGTAAATAGCTTCTTGTTTTAGGGTAGGCCTAAACCCCAAAAGTATGTAAAATAATAGCCCTAAACCCACCCTAAACCCTAAACCCTAAACCCTGAACCCATAACAAACAGCCTTAAAGGCCATGATTTTACATACTTTCAGGGTTCAGGGGGGTACTGAAAGGCTAAGTCCACCTGAACGGCCCGACCTTAACACTTCATAAGAAGCTCTGGGTTACCCTAAGGGTCCAAGGACCCAAGTAATAGCGTCCCTTTCAAAACCCATATAAGGGTCCAAGGACCCAAATAATAGGGCTTTAGGGCCCAAATACTATAATATTATTAGTATTTGGGCCCTAAAACCCTATTATTTGAGTCCTTGGACCCTTATATAGTCCCCCTAGTATCCCTATGTATCCTCCTATAACCCCTTTGAAGGGACCCTATTATTTGAGTCCTTGGACCCTTAGGGTAAGAAGCTCGGGGTTGAAGACTGCCAAGTGGGAGCTGTCTTCTCTTAGGCTTTAGGGTTTAGGGTTTGGGGTTTGGGGTTTGGGGTTTAGGGTTTAGGGTTTGGGGTTTAGGGTTTAGGGTTCAGGGTTTAGGGTTTAGGGTTGGGTACAACTCTCTGTACCATGACTGGGTTGCTGTTAAGGAACTTAAATTAAGTTACCATAATGGGTATATGTAGTAAATAATAGGGTTTCCTCAATATGGTAACTTAAAAACAGCAACCCAGTTACACCAGAGCTTGCAGCAACAAGTCATGCGGCTACGTCACCCAATGTGTGGACTCGGGTAATGGCGTATGCGGCTGGGGCGATTGCAGACGTACGCTTGCATGCGCTTGCTGTCTTGACCCAAAGGCTCTGAAGCCTAAACCCCCAAACAAAACCTTGCACAATGAACCGTCAGCTCAAAACACTACACCCTAGAAAAAGCTTAAAGCCCTAGACTCTCCTGAACCTGCATGGGAATCATGGTAAGGACTTTGAGAAGCCTTCCCTCACTGCCTCGGAACAGACTCCATCCAATCCGAAACTGAAAAAAAAGCAGGGCTTCCAAATACCCATTTTGGAGCCCGAAGGGTCCAAGTACCCCATACACATATACTACCCAAGAACACCTGTACTATAACTACTGTTACAACCGCCCCAAGTACCCAAGTAATAAGCTAGACAAGAAGCAAGCAATTACCAATACCATTCTGAGGTCTGTTTGAGATAGCCTAAACCATACTTATAAAAGGAATCCAGAGGCGTAATCTTGATTGTCGTAGATATCCCTAAAAGTGTTCTAAGCCCTATACAAACCTAGTTTCCGTTTGACGTTGAATTGTCTTCTCCATGTGACTCTACATTATCCCTGCACACCGAACCCTCAATGCCCCTTACAGCCCCGTGACAGGTATCATACCCGAACCCTAATGTTGGTAATTAAGTAAACCCCTCTGTACAGTACCTGGACCCCCTGGTGAAGTTCTGAGGAACTTCAAAATTCCTCTGAAGCAGTGTTGATATTAAACTCCTGCATGACCGGAGTATACGGTGACAACACCATAACTCCCAGGGTATAAGGTACTTGGGCAAGCCCTAACCCTAAATCCTGAACCGTAAGCCCTAAATCCCAAACCGCAAATCCTAAGCCCTAAACTCTAAACCCTAAATTCCCAAAGAATAAGGTACTTAGGGTCATGCAGGAAGCTTGTATCCACCGCACCGTTGCGGATGAGTAGTGCAGCCCTCACTGCGGCTTGGCTGCTAACAGAGACGCGTTTCGAGCTTGGGGTTTTGGGCCTAGGGTTTAGGGTTTAAGGATTTCCTTCCCAAAGGTCCCAGGATCCACATATACAGGCTTGAGGTACCCATTGTAAGGGTCCAAGGACTCAAATGTCAGGGCTTTAGGTCCCCAATACCCTTCAGACTATAGTGTGTGGGCCTGAAAACCCCATTACTTGAGTCCTTGTCCCTAAACCCTAAACCCTACTAAACCGTAAACCCTAAACCCTTAGCGTTTGAGTCCCTGGACCATCAAGGTCTATGTTGGATCTACACCAACTGAGTAAATGAGCAATCCTTTTCGATGTATTTAGGAGAAAGGGACTTTATTGGGAACCCCAAACAGGGAACCCCAAGAATATAGTAGGAATATAATAGGAAAATACCTACCAGGGTCCTTACATTCCATTAGATTCCTATTATATTGTTGGGGTTCCCTGTTTGGGGTTCCCAATGGAGTCCCTTTATAGGAAAACGTTACACAAACGAAGGCCTGTAGTCCCTCTTAAGTAGATATAACAATATACCCAAAACAATACATTATCTACTTAAGAGGACTGTATCTAGGAAAAACCTTACACAAACGAAGGCCTAAATAAGCAAGACCTAATTCAACTGTGATATCATGATGTCTTTACTGATGGCTTGCTTTGTGTGGGTGAGTGAGAGGGTGCACCTCCATCTGATACTCCACGCAGGATCCCAACATCCGAGTAGCAGCTGGGACATCCAAGCCCTCACGCATGTACCCTAAGGGTCCAAGGACCCAAATAATAGGGCTTTAGGGCCCGCATGCCGTTCATATCATAGTATTTGGTGCCTGAAACCCTATTATTTGGATCCTTGGACCCGTAGGGGTAGGTTCATGGGAAGTGGATCTGTAAGGGGGATGACATTGTACTGTCCCACGCTTAGAGACATAACCCTAAACCTAAGCCCTCAGACCCCAAACCCTAGGCTCCAAGGCCTGAACCCTAAACATACCACAAGGAGGGGCCTGCTAGTTACATAACTATACTTATAAGTGATATAACTCCAACTTATGGAACTTATAACCATATCTAGCCCAACTTATAAGCCCTAAACCCCCAAACCCTAAGCCCCTAAACCCTAAACCATAAACCCTAAACCCTAAACCCCTAACCCCTAAACCCTAAACCCAACTAGGGGGCTCCTCCTTGTAGGATCCCTAAACTATTTCAACTCCTGGGCCTTCACGGGCCTAAGATGGCGCGCGGTGAAGGATTAGGGTTTTGCTGCGTAGAGTCTTAGGGTTTTAGGCTTAAGGTCTTAGTGTTTAGGGTCTTAGGGTTTTAGGGTTTAGGGTCTTAGAGTTTAGGGTCTTAGGGTTTTAGGGTTTAAGGTCTTCCATCAACAGTACGACCTGTTCAAGAAGCGCCCATGAACTTCTCAATCAAGCTCCTCATCCAAGCTCTCTGCATGCTCCCTAAAAGGATGTAGAAAGTAGATGCCCCCTAAAGCTTCCTAAAATCACCAGCTCGTAGTATAGGGCACCATAAATTATGAGCTATAGTCTAAATCCTGGTATCCCCCTTGCTCACCCTCACCCCTATATAGTCACCTAGATAAACCCCTTGAAGGAGTTTAGACTGTAGCTCATATTGAGGGTTCTTCTTTCCAGATCCTCGCAGGGGTCTAAGTTCCTTCGAAATCGCCCACTGGGATCCTGCGATATAAAGGGGCTCTGACTTCGCCAGATGCAGGGACTCGCTGGAAACTCAAAATCACTGGAGGGATCCAGTCTCGGAAATAAGGCTCTCTTGGAATTCTCTTTTGGAGTTTCCCTAGCCCTAAACCCAAACCCCAGATACTCAAGTAGTGAGTACTTGGACCCTCTGTACAAAGGCGAGGTCAAGAACTTCAACCACTTAGACCAGGCTTAGGGTTTAGGCTATTAGGGTTTAGGGTACAGGGTTTAGGGTTTAGAGTGCGAACTTAGACCCTAAACTCTTAAGACAAAATCAAGCACCTAAACTCCCGGTATCCATATACTAAGCTCCTTCGTTACAGGTAGCATAAACCTATATATGCCCTTAAGAGCCCTAATTTGAATCCTAAATCCTAAACCCTAAACTCCTAGTGTTCCCCTTAATAACCCCTTGTCTACCCCCCCCCCCCCTCCCCCCTATATAATCTCCATATAACTCTCTTCAAGGAGTTTAGAACCCTAAACCCTATAGAACATATAGGTGGCTGGGCGTCTAAGGGTTTATGGTGCAAGCTGGCCAAGGGAAAACCATGAGCATGGAGGACCTGGCTGGCTTGAGGGACTGTGCTTCTTTAGGGGTTCAGGGCTAGTTGTCTTGGTTTCAAGGATTTAGGACTTAGGCTTAAGATGGAGGGTGTTGATTTAGGGTTTGGTTTGCTTGTTTTTAATGGGTTTAGGCTTTAGGCTTAAGATGGAGGGTGTATATTGAGGATCTAGTTTTTTTCTTAATGCGTTTAGGGTTTAGGCTTAAGATGGAGGGTGCTTATTTAGGGTTTAGTTACTTCAAGGATTCATGGTTTAGGGCCCAATGGGAAGGACTTTGCTTTTTAGGGTCTGAAGTTTTTTAAAGGTTTAGGGTTTGGAGTCTAGGGTTTATTTGCGAGTAGGAGCTATATTAGGGTTTAGGGTTTAGGGTTTAGGGTTTAGGGACTGCCAAAGGGAGCCCTCTCCACTCTTAATGGCCCCTTGCTAAGCCTAATAATTGTTGACGGTAACTCAGATCCTTGTGCAGTTGGGTTTTGGCTACCTGCCCTAAGGCATCTGGGATTTAGTGTTTTGGGCTTAGGGCTTAAGGTCTAGGATTTAAGGTTTAGGGGTTTAGGGTTAAGGGTTGTTAAGGTCTAGGGATTAGAGTTTAGGGTAGGGGTTCCCTAAGGGTCCAAGTACCTAATAATCATATACTTACCCAAAACCTGTACTAAAATTACGATTACCAAAACCCAAAGTACCTAATTATTGGGTACTTGGACCCTTACGGGTTGGGCCTTTCTGGAAGAAGATTTGAGCTTCGGGGGCTAAGGTTTGGGATCTCATTATGAACCCTAAACCCTAAACCCTAAACCCTAAGCCCTAAACCCTAAACCCCAAACCCTAAACCCTAAACCCTAAACCCCTAAACCCTAAGTTCAAGAGCCTTAATTTAAAATTAGAGCGAGCCTCGCAGGGCCCTGGAACAGCTGTTCACGGTTTAGGGGTTAGGGTTTAAGGTTTAGGGTTTAGGGTTTAGGGTTTAAGGTTTAGGGTTTAGGGTTACTTTTCTGGACTTTAACAACTATTTCACCTAATTTTAGGTTCAGGTAACATAGGGATCAGAAAACCCCAAACCCTAAACCCTATTAAGACGTTGGGCAGTTTTGGCTTCGTGCTTGAAAGGGTTCGCTATAGACTTCAGGGTCATGGTGCGGAGCTCTGCATCGCAAGTTTAAGCTTTAGGGTTTCTGTAGTTCCCTTAGACCGATAATACAAAATGTATCCAATAATTCCTTAGGGTACCCTAAACCCAAAACCCTAAACCTCAACCCCAATACCCTAAACCCTAAGGACAGGTTTAGGGCCTATACGGAATCCTCCAGTGAGTCTAACGAATGATTGCCAAACGCATGCCCGATTCGGTGACTGCGTTCAGGGAAGCGCAGAGCACACGCTTGGAGCCTTGGTCGTCACTTTAGGGTTTAGGCTTAGAGTTTTAGGGTTTCAGGGTTTTAGGACCTAGGGATTAGGGTTTTTGGGTTTAGGGGTTTAGGGTATCTAGCCTCCAGGTACCCACCGGTTTTAAGTACCAACGACCATTCGGGTCATAGTACTTGGGATCTGAAAACCCATTCTTGGAGCTCTTGGACCCTAAACCACACCCCACCCCCAAAAAATATACATATATATATAT
>CAJNIZ010042874.1:1521-60261 GCA_905231905.1 Symbiodinium pilosum
GGTGGTGGTGGTGGTGGTGATATCAGCAGTAGTAGCAGCCTGCCCCCATGCGAACAGGGCAAGTAAGACAAGAGAAGTAAGTGTGGCACGCGGGGCACAGAGCCAGAATGTGTTCCCCAAAAATCCGCAGCAAGTTCTGACGGCAAGGTAGAGAGAGAGAAGAAGAGGCACTATGCATGTTCGCTAATCGGGTCCCAGCTCAGCGCTGCGTCGCAGCGACCGCATCCTGTGTGGGGCACTGCCCCAGCCTCCTCCACTAGGAGGGGGTAGCACAGTGAGAAGAAGAAGAAGAAGAAGGCAGCGTAGTGCTGAAGCGAGCTAGTAACACCGTCCGTCACCAACTTGGTTTGTGTTTCGTTTGCCATTCTCTACACCAACACACTCTGATTCTGGCTCAGAACCGGCACTGTCTCACACCAAAATCACACATGACCGTGACGAACCGGTCGGCCTTAGGGCCAGTGGGAACCTCCCACCACCCCCGGTAAGCAAAGCAAAGCAATGCAAAACAGAGGCAGCGGCTGTGCACTGGCCGTGTGGGGGTATAGCAGTGAGAAGGAGAAGAGGAGAGAGGCAGCAAAGAAGCCATGTCTTTGCATGGCTCCAAAATTTCGCGGAAGCCGTTTCAGCACGCAATCATAGGGGGCCAGACAGAATTAACACCCCACAGGGAAAGCAAGCGCATGCAAGCATGATGAGGCAGACTGCACCTTGGACTGACCGCATCATGTTCCGTCCTACGCTTGCCTGCATGGCACCGGTGCTTCCCCCGCGGCACTGGATTCAGGCAACGAGTGCCTTGAAAGGCCGCAGCATCCGAGTTCTGCACTGGAACCATACGTGAAGATTGCAGTCCTTTTTGATTCTTGCTAAGTCTTTGCCCTCAATTATGAATAGACTCTGTATGGGGCAGCTGCAAAATTGGGGCTCAGGAACGTCTTGGCTGATTGCCTGGCAAAAAGCTCGCCTTTGCTAAGCTTGCAGCGTGGGTTTCGCTGCGACGGTGAAACACTGCGCTGGGAGCGGCGCCGAGCCCAACTGAAACAGGTCCGCTCCACGTTTTTGTTTGTTGCGTCAGTGGAGTGCCCATAGCATCCTATGCGGCGCTGACTCAGAAAAAGAGACGAGGAGCTATTGCAGTATGATGCCGACATTTTGGGCTTGTGCGAAGTGGATCACTTCGATGATTTCTTCGAGCCAGAGCTCGGCGCTGCTGGCTTCCACGGAACCTTCAAGCGCAAACGCAGGTTTCTCAGTCAGTTGTATCACGTTACAGCTCACCCTGCAGTGTTTTGCAACGCAACTTTTGCTTCACCCTAGGAAGTCCAGCTAAAGACGGTGTCGCGGCATTTTGGCGGGCAGACAAGTTCGAGGAGGGCTTGCGGCGTGCAATATTCTTGGAGCAGCTTGGCACAGCTTGAGTTTCCTTGAGTAGCCAGAGCCGCCTTGAAGGCATGTTGCATTTTGAAAAGCATACGGCCAAGCCATGGCAAGTACAGGTATGGCCGTCATCGCACCAAAGCTGCACAAGTGGCCGTTTTGCAACGCTTATGGCCCAAAGATCGGCAGACGGGCAAAGGCATCGTCGTTTGCGTTGCGCACTTGCGGGCATCTGCGGATGACGGCTTCAGAATGCAGCAAGCATCTGAGTTGGTGACAGCCTTGCAAGATTTCTCCCGGGGAGATGAGCAGATTATCTTGGCAGATGTGAATAGCATTCAGACGTCGGAGAAAAGGGCATCAGACGTCACAACTGTCTACGATTACTTTGTAGCGTGCGGCTACACATGTGTCTACGCGAGTGTTGGCTTGCAGCACGGCCTTCGGATCCCGAATTACACGACGTGGGCTGGTTGGGCATCAGGCGACTTCAAGGCCACATGCGACCACATTTTTGTGTCCCAAGGTGTTCAGCCTCAGGCTGTTCTAGACGTGCCTGAGGCACAGGGGCTAGCAACAGTTTACCCCGAAAGGCTTCCAAACGCCTCCTTCCCCTCTGATCACATGAGCTTACTGGCTGACTTAATTGTTCCTTGACAGCTCGCATCAAACAATGCTTGTGTAGCCAACGTGCTACAACTGAGCATTCATCGAAGCGAACCCTTCCTGCAGCTGTGTTCGACTGCCGCTAGAGGGGAAGAAAAACCACATAAGATGGTCAGCTGGAAGATACTGCCATTGACCTCCTTTAAGCTGTTTAATGCCGAAGTGCCGGCAGACTACCATGTGACATATATTGCGGGCTGCAGACGATCCCTTGTCAAGGTTTGGGCTTATCCAACTTAGAGCTCAACCTGCTGCAGCGGAGCCCTATGCAGGCAAAATTGCTGCAATCATTGTTGCTGGGACTGAAATTGTTGCACGGATTGCCTAGGATGCTTTTACCCAGTGCCACGGAGAAAAGCCCAGTCTTTCTGACAGCAAGGCGAAATGCGCGCCCACAGCGTGCGGGGCTGCTGATTGGCGCAGCTCAAGACAGAGATATTGCCCTGGACAAGGACTGTTCTGGCTGCTGTTCGCTGAAGGCTGACAAGGGAAGAGCCCACTCACACATGGCAGAGCGCTGTCTGTCTGCATGACAGGAGATCGTCCTTGCAGCTGTGCAAAACGACCCAGACTGCTTGGACACTTTGTGGTTATCCGGAAGGCTTCAGATATTCAGGCTTGGTTGTGTCCTTCGGGATGGTGACGACACTGCCTGTAATCTGAATGCAATCTAAGGACGATCTGGAGCAAATTTGGCAGGCCGCCTCACCAGCAGTTGCAATGTTGGGAGGTTGGCTTCTGCCGCGGTTTCCCAAGGTATGTGCAGTCATGTATTGCATGAGGGCGATCGCGATGTCGTGGCAGCTGCTGTTCAGCAGACCGGGTCAGCATTGCAGTTTGCCACAGCAGAGATGAAACACGATCGCGAGCTGGTCAAGAAGGCTGACTTCTGACTTTTATCAAAAGGTCAGTGAGCCAAGCCTGGCAGCTGCTCTTGAGATGTGTCCAGGCAGTGCAGCAGGATGGGGACGCTTTGCAGCACCACGGCCCAGTCACTGCATTCGTACAAGTGGCAGTTTCTCAATGTGTTTGAACTACTTTGGTCTGGAATATTTCAGTGCAAAACATTATGCGTTTGAGCCTGCTTCTATGCTCACCCCGGACCCCTACCAGCAGTCCCGCAGTGGCAACCCTCAGCTGAGCTGCGGCAATGTACACTTGCACAACGAACTCCAAGATGTGTGTGCCAGATTGCTTTCCAGACCAAGAATGACGTCATAGACTAGGAAAAGCTGCTGCTTCCAAGGTATGCAAGCGAAGCATTGCGTGAAGACAAAGAGGTGGTATTGCTGGCGACTTGTCATGCCTGTCCTGTGAAAGTAGAAAGCATTAAGCAGGTAGCAAAGCCAAGGCGGTCGAAAGGAGCTCACTGGCTTTTCAGCATGCGGCCAACGGCCCCAGAGATGACAAAGGCCACCTACCCACGGCGGGTTTCTAGCACGGTGGTGTCGCAAGGGACAAGGGTGGCAGCGGCGTGAAGGTTTGAAATGTTTGAGACATCCCTTGTGTTTAGCACGTCCACACGACGTGGCCAGAAACCGTGATGAAAGTCGTCGAGATGAATGGGGAGCTCCTGAAATTTGCATCGCAGCGACTACAAGCTGACGTTGACGTTGCTATCCGCCTGCAATGACTAGCAGCCTGTTGTTCCCGGTGGTTCTTGCAAGCTCTTTCCTTGGACCCTTAAATGCTAAACAGGTGACGCGGGCTATTGAGCAATCTGCAGATGCGCTGCAGTACGCAACTACAGCTCTTCGAAGCGATCCAAGCGTTGTCTGAAGCCTGGGGTTTTGTTCAGGACAGGACGGAAGCTTCGGCAGTTCTGCAGCCCAAACCTTCAAAATGTAGCGGAGGTCATGCTTGCAGTGATGCAGCACCCCAATGCCTATCTTCTTGCCATGGGCGCTGCTTGCTCTTGCCCCGGAACATGTATTAGCTTTAGGGATGTCGGCCCAATTGCTCCTGACTCCAAACGACTTGAGGCGCTAACAAGGAACTGGCGCTGGAAGCCTTGGGGAGCCATGGCCAGCTTCTTCAACATGTCTCCGTGCCATGGCCATGGCTGTCTTTCTTTGTAATGATTCGCTTGGCAGGGTCAGCTGGAAAGGTCCATTTCAGCTAAGGAGCCTTTGAGATCAAACAAGGATCCGAGGGCGTGGCCTGATATGAGCATGGGAGAATGAGCTTCGTTGGCCTAAGTGGAAAGGCAAGTGAAATTGAGACAAGCCAAGGTTGTGTTGAGTAGGGCGACAGGTTAAACGGTCAAACACTCTGCCAGGAGCTGGTCCTGGCAGCCGTTAGCAATGAAGGACGAAGCAGCGAACTCCATGTAGAGCGACGAAACTGCTAGCTTCCAGCAGATCGCAAGGAAAAGCGCTGCAACATGCCCCGCCACGGCTCCGCATTGACAGGGAGGTCCGCCCTTATCCGGTTTTCGCTTTTGTACAAGGTATTACAAAGTGAAAGTACTATGCAGCACTCGGCACGGTTTTGCGACACTTTCAGGTTTTTTCTCACGGCATTCGGCCAGGTTGTCTTGGCAGCTGTTCGTGCGGATTGCGAGGCCCTGGAGTATGTGGGCGCAGAGCTGAAGGCGGCGCGCTCTGAAAGTACCGGTCCAGCAACGTCCCTTCAAGCAGGTTGGATCTGACAAAGACATCATGATGGAAGCTGTCATGCTACCTGTTTGCAGCAGCCCACTGTGGTATCCTTCTGTCTCATACAGCCTATGGTTTTGCAGAGTCTGTCTAAAGATGCTCTAAGGCAGAACGGCGGCATGCTGATGTATGCTTCCGCTTCCTTAAGGCTTGCTCCGCTCAAGACTAAGTATTTTGCCTGCTCGCTCAAACGCAGAAGTTGCAGCTGTTGCATTGCCAAGAAGGGCCGCAGGTCACCAGTCTGAGAAGGCGAAGGTTTGGTGCACGTGACGCCCTTTCTGGCCCAAGCTGCATCATGTAGCTGTGTTCGATACTGAACATATCCTTGGCACGCTGTGGCAATAGCGCCTGGTTGTGCCTGGCAGCGCTTCGGTGAGTACCCTCGAGCCGTAGCGCGACTTCACGTTATCATGCCTTCTGCCACCCTTCTGTTTCTTTTGCTGCCAGCCGTGTGGCGCACCTCCGCACTACGCCGAAAACCACAGGGTCGAAGTGCGGCCTTCGTTCACTTGTTTGAATGGTCTTGGGAAGATATTTCCAGGGAGTGCGAGGACTGGCTGGGGCCAAAGGGATTTGCCGCAGTCCAGGTCTCTCCGCCGACAGAACATATTCAAGGTCATGAGTGGTGGACTCGATACCAACCGGTGACCTACAACTTAACCAGTCGCTCGGGGGATGAAGCAGCCTTTGCCTCAATGGTGAAGCGTTGCAAGAAGGCGGGAGTTCAGGTCTATGTGGATGCAGTGCTTAACCACTGTGCTGCCAGCAAGGGCACAAGCATCGCTGGCAACAGATATGGTGGTCGGCGAACGCCCCTCTTTGGTCCAGAGGATTTTCATCATAAGCCCTTCGACCCAACCGGAAATTGTGGCGTCAACAACTTTGCAGACATTCATAACGTGCAGTATTGCGATCTACAAGGCTTACCAGATCTCTGCACCGAGTGCGAAGGCGTGCAGGACAAGATAGCAGCCTACTTGAGCCACCTCGTGGAGCTAGGGGTAACTGGTGTTAGACTTGACGCCGCCAAACACATTCCCAAAGACGATCTCGCAAAGATCTTCAAGAAGGTCAAAAACACAGACAAGCTTTTGAAGTACGCTGAGATTTCGAAGGCACCTACGCTGGATGTTGTTACAGAAGAATTGTATGTGGATTTGGTAGACGTGATTGAGTTCAACTACTACCCGCAGCTTGACCAGAGCATAGCAGAGACGGGCCGCATGTCAAATCTGGAGTCGCTCGGAGGATCTGCGGACCTAATTCCTGGCTCCGCTGCAGTCGTATTCGTGGACAACCATGATACGCAGCGTTCCAAGGATTCACGGTATTGGGCTTGAGCGATCGTGAATTTCAGAGGTATAAGGTTTCAGTCCACGTTTCAACAACTTTGATGGCCTGAATTCCCTGCCAGGACAGCAGCAACGCGGCAAAGTTGACATACAAATCCGGCAGGCTGTATCAACTTGCCACGGCCTTCATGCTGGCCCATCCATACGGGTATCCTCAGATCATGAGCTCCTTCCACTTCAGTGCCTACGACCAAGGTTGCATGCTCAGGAGCTTGTGGAGTGTTCATGCTTCTCCCTGGCAGTTGCGCGCATACAAGTCCTGTCATTGGCCTAGCCATCTTTTGTTTCGTGCCTGCCAGTGAGGCCCGCCTTCAGCTTCAGTCCACAAGGAAGACGGTGACCTCCGTTGCGGGGAGTTCCAGCCATGGGTCTGCGAGCACAGGCCAGGGCTAAGACACAAGCACAAACATGAGAAAGGCAGGGTGTCTGGTGTCTGGAGCTTGGTGCTCAAGATGGGCAGACCACAGGTGTTATGTAGTTTATGTAGATGCCGAGGTACAGTTTGGTCTCGAATTCCGCGTTGTCGAGCTGCAGAAAGGATGTGCGGTCACACGCAGAGTTGAAGGACGAAGAGGCTTAAGACTTAAGAGTCCACACGGGGTTGTTGAAGAACAGGCGTCTCAACCTAGTATACATCGTTGCCTTTTCGTAGCACGCGGCGCTCAGACCCGGCACCAAAAGGCGAGTTTTCAATCCATTGCAAACACGGTCGTATACCCGGAATTTCCGCACAACATGAGCCAAACGCCAAACCCATCAAACAAGCTGCGCAAAAATCAGCAAGCCTCAGCAGTGGATGTTCGATATCTTCGGCTCTGATGAAAATGGAAAGGCAGGCAGAAACTTACACGCCGTCCCATCAGATGCCCATCACACATTGACTCTTCTTGCCTGCTGCGTGGCACGAGAAGAAGCACGGAAAATGAGCGCACACAGCAGCTCTCTCAGCCTTCAAGCGGTCCTTCGAAACAAACGATCAGAAATATTGAAAACTCTAACCTCCTAGCAAAATGAAAGCTGTCGAGTGACTCCCCAGGTGGACCGGCATTGCAAACATGGTGGCTTGGCGGCGGACCGCTGCTGACAATCCAGTCACACACTTTACAGCCTTGAGCGAAGATACCGTTTCCTTTTGCCGAGGCCCCCTGGCTGCAGGGTGCTGCATGCATAAACCTGGAACGGGATCATAGCTCCGAGAGACTTACCTGGCATCGAGGTCATGTGGCGTGCATCGCGTTCAATCGACAGGAGTCTGACGAATGGGTCGTAAGTCTGGATCTTCCACTGGAACCAGGTAAGCCGCCAAGGAAATTTTCACTTCGTGTCAAAGCTTGTCATGCCAGGCGACTACTGTGATGTTGCCACGTCTGACGGAATTGGATGCCCGGTGATCAAGGCAGGAGCTATTTGATATTTTTTCACGTGACAGAAGGAAAACTTTAGAGTCTCAGGCCCTGCTGTCAGGTTGACACAGACAAGACTGCCAAGCTGACGGTCCCGGCCCAGGGCTTTGTGGCCATCCACACAGGGGCACGAAAGAAGCCTCCGCCCAAAGATGATGATTCGGATTTGAACTTGGGCGAGGCAAGGCTGGACTGGACTTGAAATAGACAGCTGGTACTCTGATACTCCGCCGGTAGGTGGCCTTCAAACAGCACCGCCACTCCCTTGCTGTTCGGAAGGGAGCCTTTTCAATAAGTGTCTCTCAACTCAAAATGTTCGTCATGAATGGAAAGCGTCACGACCTCCCGAATGGAACGCCTTTTTGTGCATTCATCTAAGGCTGGCGGCGCATATCAAGAATGGTGAGCTGCTGAGAACCATGCATTGAAGTGACCAGTCTGCCGCTGGTGAGACAAAAAGTTGCTCGCTTCAATGCCGCTCTCGTAAGTTGCTCTGCAGCTGTCTCTATGCTACCCTGCAGGGCCGACAGAGAGCTTGTGGAGGCAGCCCTGCTCCGCAGCGGTGCGAAGATCTTATGCCACGCCTCGGATGACCTGTGCCCTGCTTGCAATAACAAATTAGAACTGCAGGAAGGGGCAAGCCACTTGCATCCTTGCTACCGCAAGTTTGCCGTGATTGTGCTTGTGTTTTGAGCCCTGCCATGAGGCAAGCAGAGCTGGCACCTTCGAAAGAAATTCAGAGTGGAAAAAATGAGCGTGCAGATCCGAATTGTGTTTGGCTTTGTGTGGTTTTGCCATGTCTCTGGAGCGAGGTGCAGAAAAACTCTTGCCTCCTGAGTTGGGCTCAAACTGCGTGAGATTTCTTTTCAATCTGGGGACTGCCTGGGTGATATCTCAGCTGTTGTGGTGTGTGTCCAGCCTCAACAGTGTCTGCCGTGGTGCGGCGTAATAAGATTTACGCTGGTGTAACTTGCAAAACTCCAAGTGCCAAGTCTTTCTCTAAAAGCCTTTGCGGCAGCAAGCAAAGCCTGCGACAGAGACCCTGTTCACAGACCGAAGCGACAAGCTTGCATCACGTTCCCCTTGTCGTCGGATCTGCGTGAAAATTTGACACATGGAGCTCAGCACATGTCCTTCAAGAATGAGGAGGGCGCCTGCACCTCAATCCTTCCAACTAGTGCTGACTGCTTGAGTTTATACCGAATTTGTGAAGGTGGTGGCGGATACTTGGCAGCGCCAAGTCACGCATGTCGAAGGCCACTTATTTTCATGCCCAGCCCAGGAGCTCATTCGACTGCATCTGTGCGGATCCCTAGACGAACAGGGCAGGGAAGGTTCCTGGAAGAGTCCGTTGGTCAGTTCTTTGCCGATTAGCCGATTGGCCGACCTCAAGCAAGAGGACAGATCAGTTAGGCTTGTCGCTGGTGTGTGGTTGATAGAGCTGAAATTAACTTGGACACACAGCGCGGGCGTTAGATTCAAGCTTCAACTTGACATGAATGAAGCAAGCCGCTGTGGAGCATTGTTTACATGAACAGTTAACAACGGATGGCTTGCAGGAGATCGCCAAATTCGTGCCAATCAAGAAGGACACCATCTCTAGCTTCACACATGAATCAGCTGTTACGAAGATATATCACTGGGTTATGGCGTATCTGGACGCTCAGCGCCGACCCTCAAACATGTGCCTTTTGTTGTCGTTGGGTGATATTACTCTGGTGCTGCATTCAACAAAGGAGAGCAAGGGATATTTGACTTACACCCGGGTGAATGCTCGCATCTTGGCCTGCGAGCTGCTGAAAGAGTGGGCCTGGGAGCACCGACACTATGGTGATCGCGAGATGGACCTCTATGTCGTGTGTCGGTACAAGGAGTTCCCCAGCAGAGACTTCCGTCCTTGCGGGCCTACTTGTGACATGATTCTGCCACAAGTGTCATCCTAAGCAAGTAAGGTTTGTGGCGCACCTTTTGTATTTCCATGACAGATGGCCCCCTTCTCAGCACAGAGGCACAGAGTCCGAAATCATTGTCGCAGCAAACTGCTCAGGGCGGAAAGTGAGCATGGTGCCACCCGGACCAAAATTCTGGGAGAACCGCGGGGGCTAATCCGAAGCAAGCGGAAGGCGACACCAATAATTGATCAGACAGACCCCAACACTTTGATGCTCCAAAGCCGCCGCAGGAGACGTTTGTGACCGTGCTTGTGCGTATTCATGACTGCCTGGGCAAGTTGCAGCACATCTTGGAGAAGGCCTTTGTAGTCGGATTAGAATGCGCCAGTATTTATTCATGGCGCGCGGCTGCCCAAGGGACAAAGTTTGACTTTGCTCGGGATCTTCCAGATTCCAAAGCCAGTTCAACATCTCACTTCCGAAGCCAAATAGTAGTAACGAGTAGCAAGCTCCTCTAGGTGCGCACGTTTGAAGCTGAAGTGTACTGCAAGCTTTAGGCACCGTAATTCTCAAAAAAGTATATGGTCTGTGTTTCGCTCGAACACACATCAGACAGTGGCTCGCAATACCATTGCAATGCCAAACCGTATAAGGTGCCCTAGTTAGCAGGGTCAATGTCTTTTATCAAGCCAGCGTGCAGGCTGAGACATCCGAGTCCCACTGCAGCGTATTTTTGGGACAGCTCAATGAGCTCTTTCAGCATTTGCTAGACCAGGCACAGAGCATTGGGGCTCCGGCGCTGTGTAGATAGTAGCTTCTGTCGGAGAAGCCCTTGTGATGTTCATGCAGCAAATCTTGAAGTTCTTGCAGCAGTGGAGGCAGCTGGAATATGCTTTCTCGGCCCCATGGAGCATCATGAGGTTGGTGCTGCGTCACGTGCATTTCTGTTCCTGCCTTCTCCCTTGGCAGGAAATTGTTGGCGCACATGCAGAGTTTGGCATCGAATTCCTCGAACGACACAGACTGAATATCAAAGGCCATAGTGGTCGGCACCTTATCATGTGCGCTGGAGTCAGGCGCCAAGAGCAGAGGCTTGAAGCTCAGGTGAGGTTTTCTGGAGTACCGACTGGGGCCGCTTACTGGATGCGGCTTTGCGACAGGGCGATCCGGATCGGTTCCTGCCATTGGGCGCTTTGGCAGGCATCATCTGAGGAAAGGTGATTTGTGAGACTTCTAACAAGTGAGCAAGCAAGCAAACAGCTAAGGTAGCTGGCTCATTTTCTACCAGGAGAAAGCCAGCCTGTGCAACTTGTCTGCATCTGACAGCATCAGCCCATGGGCTCTGTTAGTGTTTCGAACCAACACCAGCTCAGACATCATGCAGGCAAGATGTGCAGGTACTATTCGCAGTCCTGGCCTTGGTTTGCGTTGGCAGTGCCCTGATCGTCCGGGGCACGGGCATGCAAGTGCGTTGTGCAGCGTACTTGGGTTAGGCTGGCAGCAGAGAACCGTCTGCGTTCAATTCCGAAAGCCGCCATTCTGCTGGGGCCTGGGCCTGCGGGGATCTCGGAAGGCGTAGATCGTAAACTTGTCTGAAACCCAGCTCGGGTTCCATGGGAGTCTCAGGAGTACAAGAGGACGATCAACAGGAAAGATCTAGCGAGCCAAGCTCAACCTCTTCTGGAGGACGGGCCCGTGGCAGTCCCCAAAACCAACTGCTCGGGACCAGCCTCTGGAACCCCTCCCAAAAGGCCATTGATGCGCACTTGTTGGCCATCGGTGCCAAGCCGCCAGAGAAGAATGTGCTGGCGCAAAGCCCAGCAGCTGGCATGCTTGGCCAGGATGCTTGTAAGTGAGTGAAAGTTGGCAAATTAGGTACAAAACTTGCCAACAGTGGACGATTTCGCGGCTGATGCAGCTGTGCCTTGTCAAGCTTTCTGGGAATGCATATAGCTCACAGCTTCACAGCTGCTACATGACCAGCACCCTGCATCCATGGTGACTTCAAGGACGGCAACCTGTGGGACTTTCTTGGGGAGCCTGCTGCCGAGGAGCCACTCTCAGGTGGGCATAAGCGTTTTTGTTAGACTTTTGCCTGGTCACCCCAGAAGTGTGCTAGCTTGACGTCCCATAGCTGCCAGCTCCAGGGCAAGCGCTTGCCGCGCAAGCTGGTCGCCCTCGTGGCCACTCCGCCGCTGACCTTGCAGTTGAGAAATAGAAATCTCTTCATTGATTCATCCGGTTGCCTGTTTCAAAGGAGCACTTGGCAGACGGCTTCAGGCCAAAATACATTCACGGAACCTGAAGCTACTTACATTTTCCATCATTTTCCAGCAGGCAGAAGGCTTGGGCCCACTTTAGGCTTTTCCCCTACCCACAAACTGTTGGGATCTGCTGGCTCAAGGGGTCGAAGGGCTGCATTTATCACTTGCAGGTGGGCTCGGCAGGCTCCATCAAACATCAAACAAGACACCATCGGCTGAAGGCTTTCCCTGCCTCCTCCCAAGCTTGCCTGGAACGTTTAGGAGTCTCTTGAGGTCTCGCAACAGCCAGAAGACAGTAGAAGACGATATATAAGCCTTGACAGCCACCGGGTCAGGTATCAAAGTTGTACCGATATACCCACAGGCTACTGTTTGAGAAGATGTCTGGCATTCCTGAAGACAACCACGCGAAAAGATGTGCTGCAGCATTGGCTGGGAACGCTTTCGGCTTGATCAAATGAAGTGTACGTGCAGCCCAGCTGAAGGCTGCAAAGTGGGGAGTGTGGGCAACCACTGAGGTAACTAGTGTAAGATGGCAGAACAATGTGGTTGAAAGTATGTGGCACTTGAGAGAGCCAGTATAAGCAAGGCAACATGAGCACATATGTGCAAAAGAAGACAGGATCCGGGTTGATAGGCAGAGGAAGTCAGAATTCTTACGGGGCCTGAGGGCTGGAGCCAGAGAGTAGCCAATATGCGCGTGCAGCTTGCCTGACATCAAGTGCCAGACCAGACGTAAGGACTCCAGCAAGTCTACAGCGGACCTGTCTTCAAGGCATTTCCTTACAGACGGATCGGTGAATTTTGGCCGTGCTCCATGCCTGCCAGGCGCCGAGCGCAATCCGCGGAGACGTCTTCCTTCTCAGCTGAGAGCTTCATTGGAGAGGATTCGTCCAACGTGACGGCTTTGGGCTGCTCGGCAGGAGGATGCCATGCATGTCTGAACTGTTTTTGGTTTACTGGTGGCGTGTCTCGAGGTCCAGAGATAGAACTAGTGCGGGCGAAATGGACGGCTCGGAACTGGCCACTTGCTTCGCAGTGCACGAGACCTTTTGCGCTGTTGGCTCATAATCAGTTGCTTCAGGTCACGAAGTGGCCTGGCTTCCGTTTTTCTCTTGGACACAGCGGTAATGAGTGGACCACCCGTACCGGGCTCCGACGCTCTCACTGCTATCATTCTGCAGATGGCGGCTGCTTGATTCACTTGAGAGGCATCATTCAACCGGTACCTGTCACTCTCTCCCGCCAACTCCTCCGCTCAGGAAGACCTGGCCTGCCTCTTAGATGTTCGAAGGCGCATGAGAACACACTGACAGATGCCTGGATGCTGGATGCAGCTTGCGTTCCGAGTGTTTACACCTGACAGGACGATCCTGGTCCCACTGGAAGGTGTTTGCATGCAACTTGGAACTCTTCGCTCGCGTCGAGTTCTTCATTCAGCCCTCGCAAGATTGATGCTACATGTTGATCACTTTGTTGACGCTTGTCTCGTGAATGCACCGTATCTTGTCCAACTGGTCATGAGTTCGACCCGATTCGATCTTGGGGGTGGAAAATCATATGGCTGCTGCGAGGCGGTCAGCAACTGCATCAGTTTTTATGCATCCTGCTGCTTTTGTTGTCGTGACTTTTTTAAATTACCCTCCTTCACACAAGAACGCTGGGCATCCACCGAGGAGAGTGTCATGCAATTCCACCAAATCTTTGAAGGAAGATTATTCGAACAGTTGAGGCAAAGGGTGGGTCCGCATAGCACTGCAGTTGTGTGCATATCATTTCTCTCAAGATGTTGGGTCCGATGGGTGCCGCATGTCTGTCCGATTGCAGGAACCAGGAGTCCCGGCCAACAAGCGCCTTTGCCCAGCGGCCAGATATGCAAAGGAGCTACCGTCGCTACTACCAGCGACGCGGCACGTCGAAGTCGGCTTCATTTGGCCTCATTGGGTTTTGAAGGGGCGGCTAATTCTAGCATCTGCTAAAGGCACGGGGCATGCCGCATTTCATGTGCGATGCATTGGCAGAGGAAAACCCGAACAGTGGAATGTTGTCATCAAAGGCGAGCACTGGCGCTTCGACGGGAGATTGCTAAAAAGGCCGGCAGAACTGGCAGAGCTGGGAACCTTGGGTTCCTTGGGTTCCTTGTGATCGTCAGGTGCAGCTGCTGTCAGATGCAATGCCGCTGCAGTCCAGCGAGGACGAGCAGTGCAGAGCTTCTGTTGCATTGGTAAATGCTTTTGGAGGAAGAGCCTCCTTGTTTTCTAGTAGCCTTTTAAGCCGGTTTAGTGCAGGAGTACTTTGAGCTGTGTGCATGTTTCTGCATGAGAGGCATTGATAAGCTCAAAAGCTCCATGACAGTGCCTTGCCTGAAGTGCTTCGGTGCGAAAAAAACATGCTATGACAGAATAGATTAGTGGCCTAGGCCCTAGCCAATGCGCTCAGCGTTGGGCCAAATCCACTCATCCCGGCGCTGTCAGACGTTCGACCTGTGGCAGCTATCACAGACGGGCCCTCCAGAAACCCTGGCGGCTATGAAGACCACAAGCCGAACCAGAACTTCACGCCGCCTTCCCGAAGCAAGGCTCCCAACCTGAAACGGCAAACCATCCACGCGATGACAAGCCCAGTTCTCCTAGTCGACTGATGGACGCCGAAGTCGCGAGCGCATGCATCCACTCTGAAGGAGTGAGACAAGCGCCTGTAAATGCTACGAGGCCTAAAGTGGCCAAAGAAAGATCGGCAAAAAGAAGGGCCGTAACACATTTGAGACAAGTTTTTCAGCCTTGCGCAAACCGCCGAGCTCGCCAGGCAAGAGGCCTCTCAGTCACGTTGCATGCGACCAGCGCTGATTCGCAGCTTTTGTGCAGCGTGTATCGGCTCAGTTGAGAAAGTAGGTTGAACAGGATCCTGGGACTTGGTGAGCCGTGGCAGCAAGTCAAAGTTATCAATTGAAGTTGAATTGCAAGCAGATCGATAATGAAAGAGCTTCTGTTTATGTGCTGGTGCAATGCTGCTTGCCAGTGTAGCTTTCAGCCAAGGCCGACGAATGCACCAAGAAGGACTTCAGCAACAGCAAGTCGTAGCAGATGCTTTTGTTTCACGTCTTGCGTGTGTCTTTGCAACAGGACCGGTCAGCCAACATGCACATGTTGCTGATGAAAGCCACAATGACAAGATAAAGCAGTGCATTGATGAACTAGATCTGACCGAAGAGGATTTTTTGAAGACCCCACTCTTCGTTCCTTGGCCAAACTATTGACCCGACCAACATGTAGCGCAGCCTTCAGATTGAATTCATGACCCTGCGCAGATAACGTCAGGCATCATGCAGTCCTAGCTTTGTCTCCGAAATGGTTCTGGTTGCGCAGACAGAAGCATACCAGCCTGGTGAGAGCCTTGACTGACATGGCTACAGGCAAACCACCAGAAAGTAGCGGTAGCACGTACACTCCGCAAGATTCCAAATTGCTTCGCATTGCACTCATCCAACTCTTGAAAGTGCTTCCCTCTGATGGGCGCATACTTGGAAACACAACGGCTGGTTGTTGCAGGATTTCCTTAGAGAAAGTGCAGGAGAGGCTTGCATAACAAGCTGCAGCACTCGGCCAAGGAAGTTATGGCTCCAGGGCGAAGAGTGCCGGAAGCCCTTTGGGTTCAGCAATTTCTTGGTGGAGCGAGGACTTGTAAGTAGCATGTGAGAATAGAATCAGGCTCTACATCCTGAAGTCGGGAGAGGTGGAGCTAGTACAAGAAGATGGCACTGCGATGCACAAGTGGAACGCTGGTGCCATCTTGGGCCTTTGCATCTTGCTGAACGTCCATCACCGAATGCGTTCAGCGCAAGCCTCGGCCGCGTGCGAGTGTTTGACCTTGCCATCATCCTCGCTGCTTGGCAGTCGCTGCAAGAAGTCACGGCTTCCCATGACTGCAGGACACACTGTCCATACTGAAACGCTTCTTCTGTAGTCCTGGCATTGCTTGGCGTTCCGGGCACTGCCCACCTCATTTTCAGCGTGCACTATGAGTGCCAAAGCTGCTAATGCATTCTAAGGTTCCATGCGATCTTGAAGCAGCATCCGGCGGAAAAGAAACACTTCATCGAGGCCGCACAGAGAGAAGCCCGGAGCATCCTGGGAGATCGCCAGTTTCCCGGCTCGCGGGTTGAACGCAACAGCAATAACAGCAATATCAAGCGCGCAAGTATTTAGTGTAATTGTCTCGTTGCACTTGAAGATCCCCCTTCTCTGAACTGCGTCGGCAGCTTTGACTCGGGATGTTGAAGTTGCACCACAGCAGGCCATTCGTTAGCAAAAGACAGTTAAAGAGGGAAGGCGCAGGAGCTGTTGAAGCCAATTTTCACGAAATCGTGTGCTGGAAAAACTCTAGGTGCATCCTCTCACAGACCTAGGAAATACTACACCACTTGTTGCATGTGCAAGGCTGCATAAACCGTTTCACTTTTTGATTGGTCGCATTGCTCAGGTTTGATTGCTTGGTATCCCCAACGCCACCTACCACGGTGCGCAGGAAGTCCTTCCAGAGGAGCTCTCCTGGCGACAAATCACCAAAGAAATCAAAAGCGTTGTCGAAGCTTCCAACGATTGAGCCGGCTATGAAGCAAGTGGCTTCGACAAAGTTATCACCATCAAACCTGGCGACGAATCCCAAGCTTCGGCGACCTTCGTGGTCAAAGAGGTGTGCCGGGGTGCTTGCCGATGAGGACAGTGGCTCTGACACGGAGTTGAATATGGTAAGCGCGCAATTTTCAGACCGTCAAGTCAGTACTCAGAGTGCGCCAGACAACATGCATTGGGCTCGCAGCTCAACCGCACCTTTGTTTCCGATTATGTTGACGCCGGATGCTGGTGGGAGTGGTACATGCAGTATGCACTTGTCTCCTCGACCGCCGGCTTCACCACGATTATCCTTTGATCATTCGCCGAGTCCATCAGCAGCCAGCAAGTCAACATGCCCAGACTGCGCGGATGAGATGAGCCCAGCTTCCCGCAAGGCTGCGTATTGGAGTCTTGACTGATCCGTGCAGTCATACACATGTTTTCTTTCAGATGTGGAGCGCAAACAGGGCACCCGGGAAGCTAATTTAGTCTAAGTCTCCATAGAAGCTCTTCCACCAACGTTCATCAACGTCTGCAGGTGCGATGTGATTAAAGATTGGTTTGGTTGCCTGGACACAGATGACAGCGGCCGGATTGACAGGGATGAGTTCAAGAGCATTGCTCAAAATCTCTCCGCTGCATTTGCTTGGGATGATCATCAGTCAGCACTGTTGCTCCAGGAGATCGATAAAAACAGCGATGAGCAAGTGGATTTGCCTGAGTTTGCAGACTGGCTCACCAACGTACACGCCACCATGACTTTCAGTCCTGATGGATGGCTCCAAACCTATGATCTGGGAGACACCCTGCAGCCACTTTACGAGTGCTATGATCCGGACCACAGCGGCATCTCCAAGGACCAGTTTGTCCGCACCTATCGCATCATCGCGAATGCCTTGAAGCACACCCCTGTGGCTTTGCAGAAGAAAGCAGATGTATGGGTGCGTGCTGCAGAGGAAGAGTACGAGAACTTAAACGACGGCGGAAAGGACATACTCATTGAAATCGATGATTTCATCCAATGGCAGGCCCAACTGCTCAAGCATTCCGGAATACCCAATTCACTGATGCCCGAGAAAGTGGCTGGCCTTGCCCAAGCCTTGAAGGCAGGGCCTGCATTGCAACAGGACTGCTGCTTCCTTGTTCCTCCTTGATTTGGCACAGGTCATCAATGACTTGGACAAGAAGTCGACGCTGGCAGATGCAGATGAAGCTGCTCTGAGCAAATCAATTCAGAAAGTTGCCACTCTTGCCAGAGAGCTCTATTTGCCATGCAGCCAACAGCTGCGCAAGCTCTTAGAGGCAAACAACCAGGAAAGAAAGGAGCGCGGGCGATAGTAGCCTGCTGCTCTTTGAGGCTGAACATGACGTACATGCCGTGCGTGTGAGCCAAAACGCCAGGAGACGCAAGGCTGCGATGAAAATTACAAGTGGGAGAATCCGCCAGACGGCGCAGTCAATCGGCTTCGTCGGGACTCCCGGCGGTTGACGTCTGCTTTGCTGCTTAATGTTGCCTCACCTGGCAGACGAAGACGATTGCATGTAGCATGTCGGCCTGGGGGCTGCTTTTCCTGCAGGACTGTGCCATCAACATGGGGGTTCTCCTGCCTGGTGTCTTACCACACAAGCACGGAGAGACTTCAAAGAGCGACGTTTGGAGATTCGCCCGTCGAAACTCGCACATGCGCAACCGCAGTGGCCTCAGGACTCCCATGCCAGCAGTAGAGACATGTATCAGGCTTGTCGCAAACATCGCCTATGCAATTTGTCAGACCTATCATGCCAGCTTGCTAGGGCATGTAGCATGTTGCGGACAATCGCAGTTTCGGCTCGACCGGCCCAGCATAAAAGAGAAGACATCTTTGCCTCGAGCACCATGGCCACATCCGGCATGAACCGACGCCCGCTTCTCCTGAAGCTTGCCATTGCATTGCTCGCGGTGCGCTTCCTCGTGCCTGCCTTCGTCTCCCCTAGTGTTCAAAGCCGAAGTGGCCCCGGGAGGCGGCTGACGACAGTCAGAGCGGAAGGAGAGGCAGAAGCTGAGGGAGAAGGAGAGATGCTCGAGTTCCTCAAGGTAGAGCAGGACATTGAGCTGTCTCCCGAGGAGTACAAGATGGCTCTGGATGCTGAGATCGACACCCAGAGGAAGAAGTACTACATCGGAGGTGTTGTCGATCCAAAGAACCTTGTTGTGCCTTGGAAGCCGGTTGACGAGGACCAGCTGGTGAAGGATGCTCGCAGGACTTTGAAGAAGAACGGCATCAGAGACCCTGCAGGTGGCGATGTGGACACCGAGTATGATGACAGCGAGGTCGATCTGACTCTCATCGATGACGACGTTCTCCTGCAGTGGGCTGGCGGCGTCCCGGGCACTAAGGTAGGCTACATCATCGAGCGAAAGCCCGCGGGCAGCACCAACTTTGAAGAGATTGCCACTTACGACAACATGAAGAATCCGCAGCTTCTGGCCAAGCCCTACAGTGGCCACGAGTATTCCTTTACGGATTCCATGGTGGCTCCCGGCAAGTACACGTACCGCCTGCTTTGCCGATCTCGTGATGGCTCCATTGATGTGGTGGACCAGAAGGAGATGATTGTAGCCGAGGCCCCTGGCGTCGATTTGAAGATCGCTTTCCCGGTCCTAGGTGCCTTTGTGCTTTTCAGCGCCATCTACGGCTTCAGCCTCGACCCGGGAGCTCAGCCATAAGCCTATGACATCATTGCCTTGTTCTTGAAGTTTCCTTGATTGCCCAATTTGATACTTGTTTCGTGGACTCGTCCACCCTCAAAAATGCCAAATAGATGTCACATTTTCTCCCTGCTCAGCGCGGAAAAGCCTCGACTGCTTGATCTGTTGTGGGACAGAAGTGTGCTGTGCGAGATGGAGATGTTTGCCAAGCACACTTGCATCTTCTGTGAGCGTGTCAGCTGTTTGCAACTTTGAGGTATGAACACGCCTGTGCTTGGCGAGCTGCTGCTGTGCAACTTCCATAGCACAGTGCAGTGCTGTGAAAGAGTTTGTGCCGGACATCCTGAGTTTGCGTTTGTTTCGTGACTGCCGGCTTCAGCCGAGGCTTTCATTCATGCGCTGGCAGCACGGGTGAGGCCAATCGTTTTTTCGCTTGGTTGGAGGCGCGGACGCCTCAATCACCAAAAGACAGCTTTCTTGTTGCTTCAGCTTGAAGTGCAACTTGAGCTTGCCGTTGCAGATCATCGTAGCCGTAGCCTTTACGTGTAGCTGTTGTATGCTGTTGTGATAGGCATCTCGTCGTTGCATTCAAGTTTCTGAAAGGCTCCACGCAAAAGCGAGCGCGATCGGAAACATGGCTGAACAACTGCAACTGCTGAGTTGTGCTGGATTAGGTGCTTGCGAGCAAGCACCCCCTTCCATCGGCCGAGTCATGCTGTCAGATGCTGCCCACCTGTGCCAGTGAGGAACATGTACTACGAACTGGTCCCACGCGACGATGGCTGTGGCAACGACTTGGAGTCCGGCCCACAGAGCTGGCGTTCATACAGTTGGGATGAAGTGCGTCCAGCGGGGCTTTAGGCCTGAATGGCAACGACTTCCGGACGGAACTGCCTTTCATGCAGAGCTCGAGCGCGTTCCCAAGGAGCAGGTTCTACTGGCATTGCTGAAAACCCAGGCGCTGAGATTTCGCGGTTGTTGGGTCCACCTTCAAGATGCTTTTTGAGTAGGAACTGGCCCATGACGAGCTCCAGTGGACGCAGGTGCAGCGAAGCTTCGGTGCTGAGCCAAGCTTTCACGCGACATGCTACGTCGCTACGTTTGTCTCCGATTGTTAAACGGTCAGGCTTAGCAGAACGCTTGGAGCTCGTGAAGCGACAAGATGTGGAGCAGGTCAGCAAAGTGATCCATACGAGACTTGACCTGAACTGGAAAGATAATGAAGATGGACGACATAGGCCCATCACCACCACATAACGCAAAGGTTCGCACGCCAGTACGTCATGCAGCAGCCATGGCACCGTGAACAGCTGGACGGCATGCTTGGGCAGTCACCTGCTTTAGTCAGTGAAGTCATGAAGCGCCACAACGTTATTGCTTGTATGGTCAAACGCTATGAGTTGCGATTCCTGGGCCGTGCGTTTTTTTCTGCAGTCTGCGCTGTTGCGGTTGCAGGAGATGGGTCTGACGGTCAGCGACATCGTCAATGAGCACTTGCAGGCACGGTCAAGACGCTGGCGTGTGATGCTGATGTTGGACATGTGAGCCCCTAACTCAAAAATGCTCTCAGGTTTCTTGTTACTATACAGGAAGATGGATCAGTCTGTGCACGCTCCTAACATGATGATTAGGGAGCCTATCTTGGTCACAACCTGTAGCCGTAGCCCTCAATGACAGCCATCAGGACGCTGCCTTTAGCCCAGAAGAAGTGTCACGCCCAGAGCATGTGAAGCATGACTTGGAGGCTTGCTGAACTTCTCAGAAATTTGGCCACGCTTATGACTGAGGTGCTCCGCTTGCTCATGGACCAGGAGAAAATTGCGGATGCACAGCCCGAGCCAAAAAACAAGCTCGTGGCAACTCTATCCAAAATGTTCTCGAAAAATTTTGAAGCTTGAGGGGGCCTGAAGTGGATCCTTAGGATCATCATGCGCGTTACGAGCGCTTGAACGATGAGTTGTTTCCAATTTTGTGCTTGCTGGGTCTGAAGAAGGGCCCGTGTGCTGCAATCAGCTTAGCTGATTTCGCGGCTCTCCCTACGACAGGTGTTGATTTCTCTCCGCATTGTCTTTCCGCCTTTGAAAGGTAATTAATCTGCGGAAGAATTTTGTAGAAGATTTTTGAACAGAGGTGTGCCACCATGACGCCACAAGAGGCTCAGGATGCACGTCTTTGGCAGCCTCTATGTTGCAGAAGAACGCCTAGTTCACAGGTTGACGTTTCTTGGACCAGGGCACCGTTCCTTGTTTCAAGCTTCATCTGGGCGAGGCCCATGTTATTTTGACGGTTTCAACTTGCGTCCTGGGCGAGTCTGCTTAAGGACCTGCAGGGTGCATCCCTGCAGGCATGTACCGCAAAGTACACAGGCTGGCAACAAGTGCTCCTCTGGAGCATGAGTTCCGATAGAGCTGTGTGTCATGTTGTTGTACCCACCTTCTGAGTCTGGGCCTGCAGCATCAACTAAGTCGATGCTTGCAGAGCTGCAATGTTTGCGCAGGCCTTTGGTTAAAGGGCTGCATGAGCAGACGTCTTCTTTCGCGACGCATGTACAGACGGTCTCTTGTTATGTACAGACGGCTTCTTGGCCAAAATCCATGCGGCCATGCGCGAGTGACACCTGGTGGGGTGAACCTTATGGCAGCTTTTTGCAGCAGGCTTGATTTGTGTGCATGTCAGCGGACGAAGCTTTGCGTGGAACTCCTTCGCAAGATATTAGGGCAACTCTTCAAAAGGGTTCTTCCTGAGCCCGAACTGGGAGCCTTTGGATTTCTGCTGGAGCAAAGATGAAAGTCCAAGCCAAAGCAGCAAAGATGATCAAATGCAGAATGAAGTCTTAGCCTTTTTATGACGAGTGACTGTCCATTCAGGCAAGACGGCCCGTCTGTAGCAAGCAGGAGAGTGCTCTTACCACAACGGGGCTATATATAGGATCTATAGGTAAGCCGTCAAACCGATGAAGCGCGTGGCCAATGGATGCTTTGGAGGCAGAAAAGATTGCGTGTCTTTAGATGGCCAGCTTTGAGAGAATTCATGCCAGCCATTCCCCTACAGGACCTTCGCCACAAACAATAATGTCAACCCACATCGGCAGGAGGAGTTTCCAGAGAAGCTTTGTCCTTTGACTTCCCCAGTCCTGCGTTCTGCGTTGGCAAGCGAACGGAGGAGACCTCCACAGGTGAGGTGTGGAGAGGAGAGCAAGCTTCGTCAGCTTCATTGGCGTGGCCCGGCCTTGGTGACATTTCAGGGCAGCGGTCCGTGCGCATGCTATGCGGCAGGCTACTTCCCCCCCGCCCCCCCGCAAGTTCACAGCTTCCAAAGGAAGAAGAAGTAGAAGTGACAGCATGGCACTCCAGTTCAGGCTGTAATTTTCCGAAGCAAGACAACCGTCGCAACGCTTTTTATAACTTGCGCCGAGGTCACCTTGATCGGAAAGCTTGCAAAAGGCGGGAGAGGCTGTGGAGGCTCGCCTCGTGAACCGATCACCGAGAGATCAAAGTGCATACACTATTGTCGGTTTCTTCAGCTATGTTCATGGCAGGTCGCGGTATGCTCAATGCAGTCCAGTACTGTCAGCTAATTTCACAAGCTCATGACTGGACGACGGCTCTTGACATTTGGACAGATTTACTTCACTCCGGCGTGAAGACTCTTGATTGATAAGAGTGCTTTGAGCCCTTTAAAAGTTGCATCAGATGTGGGAGCCTCGGACTGCATGCTGAGAGCACTTGAAGAGCCGTTGCGAGGACTGATGCGTTCGTGTGCACTGCTCTGACACATGCCAGCCGACATGGCCCATGGCAGCTGGCCATCCTTCACTGCATTCAGTGCATGCAACTTCCTCTGCATGGCTAAGCAGGTATGCAAGCCGGGCATGGCAAAATTCACACCTTGTCCTGCAGGTCATGGGGTCAAGTTCGCATGAACGAGGCCTGGGTGGGGATAGCGCTACAGCGGACGAGACTTCTCGGTGTCAACTCTTCGCAATCTGGCTTTGAGGTCACATATGGCGCAGCAGCTAAAACGTATGGTCAGGAAAGATGGCCATCGGGTTTGGATTTATTGCAGCGCTTGGCTCGGGAGGAGGCGTAAACCTGCTTGTAGTGTCTGGCGTCCACATCCGTCCCAAGTCAACTGAGTCGCATGCACGGCCTTGTGGTGGTCGAGTTGAGGTGCGATCCAACCAGATGGTTTTCAGCAGCATCATGTCCAGAAGCCATGTCTGGAAGCTTGTGGTGCATATGTACGCAGTGCTTTTGCGTGACTCAGACGCCCTTTGGCTTGCTAAGCTTGCGGTGGGCTGAAGAGGGGTAAGGCCGCGTAGCTTCGGTGAGCCCGACTTATTGGCTTGCTTGTGGCAGCTGCCTGAGGCTGCTCCTGATCCTGTCTCTCTCTGCACCTTGTTGAGCTCCTTTCGAGACACCGGCCAGTGGCAACGAGCTTCTGTGATGCTACTATGCCTGTTTTTCAGAAGTTGAGGTTGCGTTGGTGGCAGCCATTGCCAGAGCAACCGGCAGTTGTCGGAACACAAGCTGCAAGGCCAAAGGTCAGGCTTCGAGCTGAGGTTGAAGGGGGCCCAGAACTCGTTGATACAGGCTGGTGTTTATTGCAACTTCGTTGCAACAAGCCAGAAGGCCCACAGCCGGTTGATGTCTTGGAGACAAGGCTTCAATACTGCAATGCGCTGCGCCGCCCCTGATGCGTGGCCATCAGCATTGGGGTTGCTGGCGACGTTGCACCTGCAGCGACTGACCAACCATGTGAGCTACAACCTCGGAATTGCTTCCTTTTCACAGGCCCTGCCAGCCTTGTAGCTTGGTACATGGTGATAATTTGATGTGGTGCTTGCGTTAACTACTGCGCCTGATCTGCAGGCTGGCCACTGGCAAGCTGCAGGGGCGCTCCATCGGAACATACGCCACAGGGCTTTGCACGGAAATGAGGCTGCTTATCTTCGATCATTCCACGCAAGCAAAAAGCAGTATTGTGCCTGAGACCAGGCTACGAGTGTCCTGACTTGCGATGCCTGCGGGCCCTTGTGGCAACGCGCCCTCGGCTCCATCACAAATGGCAGCTCACACATGCGCACGACGCGAAGCTTCAGCTCAGTCCTCAAGTCGTGCGAGATGGCCGCGGAGTGGGTCCAGGCGTTGATGATCCTCCATTCCTTCGACGTCCTTCGGGTCTCAGCAACGGAGGTCACTCGCAACACGGTGGTGATGTCATGCCGTGGCGATGCCTGGCAAGTGGCTTTCTCGTTGCTGCGGGCCTCGGTGGAAGACCAGGCCAGCTCAGCCAGCGGCAAAGCTCTGCGCAGCTCTGCCATGTGATGTCATGAGCTTGTGAGGTGGCCGACGTCATTACCTGGAGTGCTGCGCAGGTATCAAGCCAAGTACCTGGAGTACCATGGACGTCAGCAACGATCCTGCTGTCAAGGTTGGGGCACAATAGCATGCCAGCTGGCTTCAGCTTGGCGCATGTAAGCAAGTTCTGCTTTGTCAAGGATTGTGGAGCATGCAATGCGACCTGCAGCGCTGAGCTTTGACTCCGCAGTCGCTGCCTACATGCGTGGGAGTCTCTGGCACATGACGGAGATCCTTCTTCGCAGGTGCACGTGCATAAGTCACTTCCGGCATGAAGTATCAAATCCTCCTGCAGGATGAGCTCTCAGCGCCTGGAAGTTTTGCACTCTTCACTTTGCGCTGGAGTTAGCTCAGCTGAGCTGACAGGCATTCCAGCATCACAAGACTTACTGCTTTTGGGACTACACAAAACGGCGTTGGCAAAGGAGCATCCAAAAGATTGCTGCAAAAGCTTGAAACGGCATATTAAGATATGCTGAGACTTGCATGTTTGACATAAGGGCGGCTAACGCAGGGTCAAGATAAGATAGAATGTGATAGGTGGGGCTACTGATCAGTGCCTTTCCCGCACTCTTGCCCGGCGCCCATTTCGCAGACTGGTCTAGCATGTTGCATGGCTGAATAGGGCTAGTAACCGGAAGCTTCTGAAGACACATATCATTGGACGTTTCATCTGATGCGCTTTCTCAGAACTCCGTTCTGCAATGACTGGTTAAGATAGCTGGGACGCTCAGACTTCTGGAAACCATAACATCATGCCAGACCTTGAGTCCTAACCTTCAAAATGTATGATTCCCCTGCTCGAGCCCTTGCACGCAGGGCTGCTACCGTGCGGGTTCGGGGCGGCTCAACTTGGCTGAACGGGTTGGCTAGACACTGACTTGTCCTCCGCCATGGAAGTGTGCATAACAACGTTGAGCGGCGAGTGCTTTCAAATTGAAGCAGATCCCAGCTGGATGCCCCGCAGCTTGAAGATGGCTGTCAAGGCAGTGTCAGGTGCGCGGACGGGTCAGCAACTGTTAGCAAAGCTGCTCCAGAGCCGGAGCATTTCTGCTCCCATGTTCTGTTCTTTCAGTAGGATGTGCTTATAGAAGCAAGGGCTGTTAAACTGGTAAGGCATTGAGGATTTGCTTTGATTTGCTCCCGGCTTGATTGTAAGAGGCATTCGGCAGCGCGAGCAGCGCCTGATCTGTGGCACAAAGGAACTACCGGAAGATCTACCCTTGTCTTCTTTCCTGCAGCCCAACGATGCAATGAATGTCACCCTGATCCGTCGTCCGGCTGAGCAGGTGCAGCTGCTGGAGGATTTAGAAGATTCACACCATCCTCGAAGAGTATTGCGCGAAGCGCCCACAAAGTTCCGCTCCGACCATGAGGTTGTTTCCACCGCGGTTGTGCGAGATGCGTCTTGCATAGGCTTAGCAGACGAGACGTTGCGCAAATCCCGTGACTTTGCTCTCAACCTGGCCAAACAGAACGGCATGGTTCTGAAGTTTTGCCCTGAACTGCAGGATGACCCTGAAGTTTGCATGGCTGCTGTGAGGCAGGATGGCTTTGCATTGCAATATGTTTCCGATGCATTGCGCAAGAGCAAGCCCCTGGTTTTGGCAGCTGTAAGCCGGGATGGATTGGCTTTGGAGTTCGCCGCAGCAGAGCTGCAAAGGGACAAAGAGGTTGTGCTGGCAGCCGTTGAGCAAGACGCGTCCAGCATGGACTTCGTCGCAGATTGTCTCAAAGCCGACCATGACTTTCTGCTCTTTGCAGTGTCTGTGAATGGTCGCGTGCTGGAGCGGTTGGCTGAAGACCTGCAACGCGACGAGGAGATAGTACTGGCAGCAGTTCAGGAAGGGACGTGCATCAAAAAAAACTACAAGACACAGATACGGGTCAAAATCAACTATAGGGATCAGCAAATCAAATAACTACAGGGGACAACTGAGGTCGCAACGATTTTCAGGTTACGTGCTGTTTTACCTGGGGAAGTGCAAAAGCGCACGGTCATAACAATCCTCGGTCTCCTTGCAGTTTTGCTATGTTTGAGATCTGCTGTTCTCTGCTGCCATCGGGCGTCGGGATGCTACAATGGAAACCTAGGGTTGCCACTTTGGGGATTGAGGGCCGGTTGGGGCAGCTCATTTTTCTTCTGCAACGGCAACTGCGAAGGCGGGCGTCTAGAGCAGCGGTTCAAGGGTAAGAAGGCCGCTTGTTATGACTTTCGTTGCTAAAAGGCCTCCCAAAATCTATGTTTCCAAGACCTCCGGTAGCTTGCACGTGCCAGCGGCAACATGCGGAAACAGGTGTTTGTTATGACTTCTGCTTTGAGTCATAACGGGCGTTTGGTTGCAGGAGTGCTAACAAAACTGCTTGTGTTATGATTTCGGTGTTCGCCTAAAAGGATCAAAGGGAGGCCAACGAAAGATGTGTGATGTAGTTTGTTAATTCCTTTGAAGGGTGCGAATTCCGTCAACCAAACTGCAGTATCCGCTGCAGGAAGAACAGCAGTTGTAATATCTGCAGCTCTTGAAAACATCCAAAGGCTGCATATGTTGCAGTCCCCACAGCCTCTGCAGAGCTCCAACTGCTGATAATTACAGCATCTGCAGGTTTAATGGACTTGCAAATGCTGAGTTACGGTACTCGATGGAAGACGTTGAAGGATATTGCAGTAGGTTAGACTGCCAATATCAGGAAAAAGTAAAAGGGCGCTGGATGCATCAAAATCTCTAAGCTTGATTTCAAGTTCTGAGGATCTTCAACTAATTACTGCCAAGTCGCTCAACTGTTTTGCAGATGCGGGAGGCCCGCTGCACCCCCGACCCGCCTGCTTTCTTGAAACAGTGGCCCTACTTCCTTTATGTTCCCTTTTGATTTATGATGAATCTCCGATCGCGGGCCCGTGTTTTTTTCCTAGGCGTGGCTGTAAGGCTCTAGTCAGCCACGCTCTCCTCTCCTTTTGTTTAGAAGGGAGTCGGTCGGCGCGTCGTGACGCTGGCGGTAGAGGGTCCTCCAAACTCTGAGCATAAGTGGCGCCCCTCTCGTTGTTTTAGGCGTGTCGTGACGCTGGCGCGTGGAGCGTCCTTGAAATTCTGGACGTAAGTAGCGACCTTCTCGTTGTTTTAGGCGCGTCGGAGCGCTGGCACGTGGAGCGTTGCCGAAATTCTAGCCGTAAGTGGCGACCCTCTCGCTGTTCTCTTCGTGTCGTGGCGCTGGCGCGTGGGGAGTGCTCGAACTTATGGGCATAAGTAGCGACCCTCTAGTTGTTTTAGGCGTGTCGGAGCACTGGCGTGTGGAACATCCTCAAAATTCTAGCCGTAAGTTGCGACCCTCTCGTTGTTTTCGGTGCGTCTTGACGCTGGAGTGTGGAGCGTCCTCGAACTTATGAGCATAAGTGGCGGCCCTCTCGTTGTTTTACGCGTGTCGTGACGCTGGCGCGTGGAGCGTCCTCGAAATTTAGCCGTAAGTGGCGACCCTCTCGTTGTCTTCGGTACGTCTCGACGCTGGAGAGTGCAGCGTCCTCGAAATTCTGGGCGTAAGTGGCGACCCTCTCGTTGTTTTCGGCGTGTCGTGATGCTGGCGTGTGGAGCGTCCTCGAAATTCTGATCCTAAATGAGGACCCTCTCGGTGTTCTGGACGCGTTGCGTTTGTTTCAACAGCTTTCATCGTACTGAATAGTTTTTCATGATGTGTTATCAGGTTGGTTAATTAGGTTAAATTATGCTTCATGGCTTGTATATGTTTTCGTCATGAGGTGTCATTAATCATTCATTAATCATCATGTCACATTTTGGTTCATCATTTCTCACCACTTTTCACCGTTTGCTTTTGGATCCTCATTGAATTTTGTTTTATTTTGTTTTGCTCCTCCGAATCTCCGACTCGTGCCCTTTACAGTGCTCAAGCTTCCAAGTCCTTAATTGTGTCTTTGTTGATCCTTAATTTTCATTTTTGGTGAATTCAGTTTTTCATATTGTTGTTTCGTGTTTGACTTGTTTGATCGTTAGTTACTTAGTTTTTTGACCCCACACCCTCCCACGTCCGTTGCTCTCTTAGACACGACCCCGTATCATGTCTAATGTAGTGAGTGAATCAACCTCAGCAACTGTCACATCCCTCAACTTCAACGATTTGCACACTAGGGGAGCTGTTACTCCCCACGACCTTTCGCTTTTTCGAACATGAACCGGTATCGTGTCTAATAGAGAACCCTCCTTAACAACCGTCAATTTCTCCAATGGTTTGCAACTGGGAGGACTGCGCCCCCCCCAACCCCCTGGCTTCTTGAAATAGGAGCTTGTAATATACGTGTTTTTGAACAAGCTAGTACGAAACTTGTGCAGGGTTGGTGACTCTGCATGTGTTGTGTTTTTGCATCATGTTTCATAGTTTCTCATGAGCTTTCATGATGTTCATAAGCTTCATCATTAACCCTCACTTTGTATCATTTGTATTGGTTTTGCATCATGCTTCAGGGTTCTCATCATGACATCAGCTCCATCATATGCATGATCTTTGACCATTTCCATCACTTTCTATCAATATTCATCATTTTCACCGTATTTAAGAGCTTTATTGATCTCTCGCCACATTTCATCATCTTTCATCAGGTTTTGTATCATTATTTGCCGTCTTTGTCTTCTCTCATCATTCACATGATTTTTAGTCATGATTCATCATTTTCATGTTTTTGATCAAGCTCATCATTATTCACTGTTACTCATCACTGGTCGGCATTTTTCTCCATCATTTGTGATCCTCCTTCGTCATATTAAACAGCTTTCATCATTTGAGTGGTTTTTCGTCAGGCGCCGTCCGGTTTCATCATGCGAAGAACTATGAGTGATCACGGCGTGGCATCACGCTGGCGCGTGACGCTGGCGCGTGGAGCGTCCTTGAAATTCTGGGCGTAAGTAACAACCCTCTCGTTGTTTTCCGCCACGACGCTGGCGTGTGGAGCGTCCTCGAAATTCTGGACGCAAGTGGCGACCCTCCCGCTGCTTTCGGCGCGTCGTGACGCTGGCGCGTGAAGTGTCCTCGAAATTCTGGGCGTAAGTGGCGGCCTCTCGTTGTTTTCCGCGCGTCGTGACGCTGGCGCGTGGAGCGTCCTCGAAATTCTGGGCGTAAGTGGGGACATGTGGGGACCTTCTCGTTGTTCTTGGTGCGTTGGAGCGCTGGCGCGTGGAGCGTCCTCGGATTTCTCTTCATTCATCCTTCCAGCCGCGGCTAGCCAAATCCTTTACAGCCACGCATAGGGACAAAAAAATGCGCCTCCGGGCCTCCGGACGTGTTTTTTTTCTTGCCGTGGCTGTGGGGAATTCTTTCAGCCGCGCCTAGGAAAAAAGGAGCCCCTGCGCCCCCAGACGTGTTTTGTTTTCCTTGGCGCGGCTGTAGGGAATCCTTGCAGCCGCCGGGTTATAGGAAATCCTTACAGCCGCACCTAGGAAACAAAAAACGCTTCCGCCTTCGATCGCTGCGTTTGCAAATGGGAGAGCTTGTGCACCCCCCAACCTCCCCGCTGTTGTTGAATAGCTACTTTGACTCAAACATGATCCCGCATGATCTCTGATACATTTTCATCTCTTGCAAGGCCTCTTAATGATTCGCAAGTGGGCGGGCGGCGTCCAGCTCAACCCGTCTCTTTACTTTTCAACTATTGCCACATTCGGCTACGCCCTTCCCCCAGCACTTCCGACTTTTTCAAAGCGGCCCTGCAGGGCCTCATTTGAAACAAGACTTCATCTGATTGCGAGTGAATTTTCAATTATTGCCAGGACCTGCGCTCCCAACCCTCCGCGTCTTGTAAACTGACAAACGTCACCCATCCAATGCTGCTGTTGATGCTTTCTTAGTTGCACCCCCAAATCCCGCATTGATTTTGAAGTGTTTCTCCTGTTGGTTTGTTGGCCTTTTTCAGGTTTATTGATTGATCCCCATAGTTTGATGTTTGAGCTTTGTATGCTTGTGTTGTTGCTGCCTTGCCGGGTCAGGAAAGCGCCAGTGCTCTTCGTTTTGCTCACGAGGCGCTACGGCATTCTCAGGACTTCGTTTTGAAATTGTTGATGCGTCGGCTCTGCCGGCCCAGCTACCCAGCGGAGGAGCTTTGGGGGCGAAAGGATTTTGTGTTGGAAGCCGTAAGAACTCACAGCTCGGCCTTGCAACTGTCGACTCCGGCTCTCCGGGAAGACCGGGAGGTTGTCATGGCAGCAGTTCAGAGGCATGGCTACAGTCTGCAATTCGCATCACCTCAGTTGCGAGCAGACCGTGAGGTTGTCATGTGCGCGGTTTCTCAGTATGCCAATGCTTTGGCCTTTGCTTGTGACTCATTAAAGGCCGATGTAGACCTTGCAGCGGCTGCCATAACCAAAAACGGTTGTGCATTACGCTTTGCATCTAGTACCCTACGAGCCAACAAAGACTTTGTGCTCATGGCAGTCCGTAGCCATGGCTACGCTCTGCAATTTGCTGCTAAGGAGCTGCGTCTTGATAAAGGTATAGTGCTGCAGGCGCTTGAGAATGATTTGAGTGTCTTGGAGATCGTGGAGACCACGCTCTGGTCAGATCCGAGTTTTGTGGCGACGGTCATGCGAAGACACGGTCACCATGAGCATGTGGCCAATTTCTTGGGCCAACCCTGCAAGAGACACAAGCGTGCTTTCGAGTGAAAAAACAAACTTGCATCAGCGCAGAGAAGTGTCAAAATTCGTAGCGACCAGCCAAGCATCACAATCAGACGACTCAACTGCATGGGGCGCTCTTTCGACTGCAGTCGCTTTGCTCCAGCACACAGCTGCTGAAGCATGGCTATCGTGTTGGCCTGAGTTGGTCCGGAACGTGCTACCTCAGGCTTTCCGATTCTGCAACGTGCAACTGGTGCGTGTACCCGGAAATTTAAACAAAGCCGTCAAAGACCTGCACTAACTCAGCTGAAAACTAAGCATTCAAGAGCTGAACGAGGCAAAGACTTGTCCGATGGAAGGCACACTCACAGCCAGCTCATGAAATCCTTGACTGGCAGAGCTTGTAGTTGTCGAGCCGCGAACAGGCGAGCAGAATGTTGGCCCTTTTCTGTGGTCTAGGGCAACTAAAGCAACCTTTGCAATTCTTGTTGCCGTAATATGAGGATTGCCAGGGGCTGGCCTAGGCACTTTTGGTCCGAACAGGAGGCACATTTGATTTTGGTCTGAAGGTCTTCAACGGCCTGAAGCTACTGGAAGGGCAAAGGCCACAAGTGATGGAATTCAGGAACACGCAAGTTCAGAAGCAAAGCTTTCACCGGAAGCCTGCGTGCAGAAAACCACCGGACGATGTGACCTAGAAGCGTAGACGGACTAAGCAACACAAAACAGTTGGTCAGAAAATCCAGGAAAGGCCTGCGTGGATGCATCAGTCGATGTTGCCTTTCTTGCACCAAGGCCCCCAGCAGGTATATGCTTTGGTTTGCTGCCGTGTTGGCACTTCAAGTCAAACTGGCAGCGGCGGCTGTCTGCTCAGCCAGCGATTGCGGGGGCCTTGAGCTGCCCAGAGCGCACCCTTATGTATGTACTGTAAGACTTTTTTTGGCGTGATTAGCGCTGCACAGGCTTTCGTGACTTCAACATAGGCAAAGGAAGCCTTGGCTGAGGTGCAGCATGTACCCAGCCGGAGTGCAATTTGGAACCTGGATGCCTCGACGTCTACCCGGGCAACTTTGAAGCTTACTGCGCACCTTAGCAGCACGCCAAAGTAAAAAAAAATCCAGGTGAAATCAGAAGACGTCAGCCAAGGTGGCGTGTCCAAACGCAACCTGTCTGAGTGCTTGAACCTCAGGTTCTGCATGTCAAAGTTTCAAAACAAACCCTGAACCTTTGCAAAGCTGGGCGGTTTGTTCTTTCAGGATGGAGGTCTGGATGTTACGGCAAGATGCAGTGATGGCATCAATGTGCTTGTGTCGCTGACCATGGGACTGATTGGTGGCGTGCACCCCTGGCTGCACACGGAGATCCGCAGTTTCATGAAAAGGCGACGAGACGTCAAGAAGACATGGCAGGGGACAAAGCTAAGGTTTGCTGCAGGTTTGCCCTGCATTTGTTTGAGCATCCGCTCGCAAGAGCTGTGGGCAGCAGATGCTTGGAGTGGACGTGAGCCAGCTGTCTGATAACAATTTGCTGCACCCGTGACTCACCCGAGGAGTTCCTAGATGATACCAACTCTGAAATGCGCAGAGTGCGCGGCGTCATCAAGGACAAGAAGAACCAAGACGATAGAGGCTGCAGGCTTAACAAAATTGTATTGGTTCCAGGGAAGCATATGTAAAACTTGACATTGTTATTTGGCAATGTTCCTGTGTGGCATGGGCAGATTTTTGGAAACCCTCTGTATGGGCGATCGGCACAGAGTGTGTTAATGCAGAATCTATCAGAAACTGCTTTCCACAAGATGCGGCCTGACCTTGAGAAGCTTGCTGAAGATGCTCGCCTGCTTGGCTCATTCCCTGACTGACTTCCACTACTCCTTTGCCTGCTACTTTCAGCTTGATCAGCGTGTTGACATGCTTGGGCTGCATTTGTTGAGTTTTGCCAAGAGCAAGGTGGACATGCCTTTTCAGTCATCGTTGAGTTCGTCGCAGAGGACTTGGAGCAGCAGCAGATCCCTGTTCGGGCACACTGCGCCTCTCAAGCTGCTTTCTGGAGCAAAGTAAAGGTGGGCGGTGAGGCAGGAGCGCAATCCATGCCGCTTCTACTCCACTCATGCTAGCACCACATTCTTGATTCTAGCGAGGTCGACATAGCTTATCGGGCTGGCTTGGAGCGCGATTTCGTGATACTAGACGACCTCCTGACCTATCTTATGGAATCATGGATGCATAATGAGCTCTTTCGGCGGTGCCATCGGCAATCGTTCTTCATGGATTTGTTCTTGAGCCTAAGGACACGTCGTCAAAGTATATTCTTTGTATTTGCGGAGGATGTTTTCTTGTGCTAGGGATTGCCACAGGGGTGGCCTCCTTTCCAATCACTGGTTGCTTTGCGGGCATCATTCCCCTTGTGTTGCTCATGTTGGCTGGCTCCATTGCAGGCCATTTTTTTCTGAAGCGCTTTGCGCAGCACATCACGCAGCGTCATTTTTATGTGAATACCGGCGCGAGCCCGAAGGGCAGCGAAGGTGACTCCTCGCGGGAGATGCTGCAGTGATGGCTCATCGTCCTCGAAAGAGGTTTACAGATCGAACGGACCGGAGCCAGTTTAATGAGCTACTTATAGCCAACCCGAGATGCAGTCCGCAGCGGGTTACGTTTCCAACTGGAAAGACCAAAGGTCTTTCGCACAGCTATTGCGAGTGTACAACCTCGCAGTATTTACTTTGTTCAGCATTGCCTCGTTCCTTTCACATTGAAGGCTGGAAGATGTTTCTGTGCCTCGCGGCCACTCGTCTGACGAAGGTTCATGAGTTCTTAGCACAGCCTCGGATTTTTCAGTCAGCTTGAGCACATCACCAAGTGATGCTGAAGCTGTTGAACTTCTTCCTAATGTTTAGGACTGACTGAGTGCTGGCATTGGGCGGCTAGCAGGCAGCTTACAGCTTTGATCATTGATAACGTGTAATCCGCACCTCCGGAAGCAGGTCAGTCATTTGGCACAACGGCCCAGGGGGCCGTTGCGTGCATTGTGGACAGGCGACTGACTGGCAGCCACAAGCCACCTGAAGGTCTCCAACAAGCTTGTAAAAGTCAAAGTGCTCGCACTTGCAAAGCACATGAACATGCATGGACTGAGTGCAACATGGCCCGCCGCACGTCCAACAGGTGTCAACACAAGAGTGCCAGACAGGTGCAAGATCTACAAAGCCCTTCTAGTAGATGGACGCTGGGAGGAAACGGACGCTGGAATGTTGGCTAGGTTTAAGACATATGGAAGGTAAAAGGTTTCAAGCTTTGGACAAGACAAACTCCACTTTTCACCTCAATGCAGATCCATTCGCATCGGACCTATGCCCCTTGGCCCATTCTCCAACTTGTGATGAAGATGATTCTTGTGATGCGCTGGCTGTATAGCAAACGATCTAGCCAGCGCTCTATCAGGGAGATTTGAATTGTCACGCGTGCACCTTGAGCTCGTGACTGAGCATCCGCAGAAGGTCATTGGAATCCTGGGCAAAGCCCAAAGGCCCGCTTAGCACAACACATGTGATCACATGTGAGCTGTGAGCTTGTCATTGTGTTGTTTGCTCCATGACGCTTCATGCACGCAGAGGCAGCGCAGAGAAAGGCGCAAAGCAAGATGACAGGGAGAGATGGTCGAGGAAGCGCTCGCTCAACAACCAGCAGCACGGCGTAACACTGTCTGATCACGCGGAAAAGGGCACTTGGTCCGGTGACTCGCCGTTGTTACAATAATTAGTGAGAGGCAAGGAAATGTATCTCAGCCTGAGGGCGTCATCAACAAAGTAGCCACTTTGTCACAAGTGGGGTTCGCATCCTTCGGGAAGCACAAAGGGGATCCTTTTCACAATCGTTTTGAGACAAGCCCAGCTCAGCTGTATTTCTATAAAGGCTACTGGGAAGAGCGACAACGCAAACTGGAATGCCAAGAAGTGGACGCCTTCTTATTTGGCAACCTGTCATCACGAATAGCCGGAACAAGGCAAGACGAAGAGCGGCATCCCCGGCACTCCGAAATTTTCAAGGATTGCTGCATCTACTTCGATGGACGCGTTGATGTTGGAGGTAAGTGCTGAAGCTGTTAGACTGGTGCAGGGCATGCTTGAGGGACTTAGCGACTCGGACAAATGTCCGACCAAATTGCATGTAGGATGTAGTGTCAATGGGTGTCACACTTGGCTGATGTTGCTTGTCCTGCTTTGACAGGTGGCCTGTCTGCCTATGGCCTGAACAAGTTGGCTCGCTTACATGGGGCAGTCGTCAACCCACGGCTGGCCAAGCGAAGCGTGACGCACGTGGTTTGCACACAGCTGAGTGGAGCCAAAGAGCGGAAAGCATTACGGGACGCCAGCTCAGCTCATGCTGTGGCGCAATATGTAGTTCAGCCATCCTGGATTACCGAATCTGTGGCGGCTGGACGCAGACTTCCAGAATGCCAATTTTCACTCATGATGAGAATCTCGCATCGGTTTGGCTTAAACACGTTGGCAACCAGCTCTTTCAGGTCCAAGCTAGCGAAGCCGGCCAAGAAAAGCTGTGACAACGCAACCCTTGCTGTTCATGTCCTGAGTCCAGACAGCCCAGACCGCTCCAGGGTGCAAGAAGTTCCTTTTCCAGCGGTGGGAGAGAAATGTTGCAATCATCCAGACGCTTGGAGTGCTCCAAGTGGCAGCCCGGCGAGATCAGAACTGCCAGCTACAGCTTTGGACAGCGAGGACGGGACCCAAGAAACTGAGTTGGATACCGACGCTGAGTAATTCACAACCAATTCGCTGCTTTGCAAGACTTATAGGCCTTCGCCATGTGTCACTGCTCTTCACGCATCTTTCTCTGGCCCTGAATGTCAGGGATCCAGCTTAGGAGCATGGTGGCCAAAACAAGTGCATTCTCCTGGGCTGCTCGCAAAACTATGCAACGTGTACGGGGGATCATCCCATTCTTTGTGTTCTTTGCGATCTGCTTACGCCACTTGCACAGTTGCGGCACTCAAGCACGCAGTTAATCGGAACAGCAGCTACGTAATCTACGGCGAGCGGGATAAGCACTGAGACCTACAGGGTTTGATTGTGTGGACCTACTTTGGACTGACAGCAGGCCCAGGAAGCAGGCCAGAGGATAGTTCTAGGACAACAGCTCGTCATGGTGACCTTGGTTCTCCGTGGCCTAGAAAGCAAGCCCAAGCTGAATGGGCGAGCCGTTCAGCTTGTCAGCGACCAAGTTTGGGCTTGATGCTGCGGAATAAGGCAGGCCGCGCTTCTGCAGAAATCGGCAGCCGAGGTAAATTTTCATGAAGACCGCGGACGTTGGGAAGTCGAGGTTGACGGGGAGATGCCAGCACGCGAGCTGTTCCGGATTGAATCCTGTCCGCAGTTGCAGTGGCAACTTCTGATTCAAGGATTCAAGCTTTTCCTGCGATGCCCCTACCAACAACAGCACTCCTGACCCCTCCTGCTTAGCCTCACGACCTTCTGGACAGGCGTCGCCCATTGACACATACTAGCAGCAGACGCAGAAATAGGGCATTGTCAGACAAGTCACTATGTACGGCCACATCTCAGTGAAAGTCATGGTGCGATCAGTGCGCGGCAAAATTTTATGCGTTGGCCCAGAGAGCAAGGTCTCCAAGCACGCAGGGCGCGACAATAAAGAGAGGGTTCCAGTCCTGAGGGCGCAATGCTCCAGGCAAGAAGGGCTCACCAAATGCAGGACCCCAGCTCTTGTTAAAGTTGGACCGCACGCTGAAGGAGGAGCAAAGCCCCGTGTATACTGAGCTGACAGGTCTCAGCTTGTAAGCATTCCACCGGTATGGATAGTGGTATCTATGTTCCAGAATGAAAAGATGACACCGTCGCAATGCCAACACGTGGGAGGGGGGCAAAAGGGGCAAGGGGGGCGGGGCTCATCGGGCCAGATGGCGTTGGGGCCGGCACGACGGGGTTCATGAGAATGTCCTTGCATGCCGAGTTCAAGGCATTGACATTTCAAGTGTTTGATTTGTCAAATGATGCAGAATGCTCAAGCCAAGCGCTGCTTGGTTGCGTTTAAAGTTACTCTGAGTCTGCGATTTGTAGCGTGTCTAGGAGATCTGGAGGTTTCATCAAATTCTGAAGTCACGTTGGCTGCCCGGTGTTGACTTGTAGAGTAGAGCACATGTTGGGAAAGATCCCGTGATCATTACACTACAGGAAACAGTACTAGAAGCAAGGTTTGGGGCCATGTGGCTTATCTAAGCACACAGTTTCTACATGGAAGTTCGAACAAGGGTGCGAAGTGTCCTCAAGCAAACTGAACAGATGAAGAACAAGAGCTTCCGCCCCAGGAATCTGTGACAATGCAACATCGAACCAAGTTCTCGCCTTCTGCGCGCTTCTCCGCATAGCAGACCAATTGTCAGGCAGCAGTTAAAACCTTACATGACGGTGCCCACCTGGCAACTCGAATGCAACGGACCACGTTTGTCTGCAATGACCGTCAGTACAAGCTAGAGGGCGCCAGTTACACATCAACGCGGTAGCGGACCTGTCGAAGCAGCCAGAGTGCTGCGTAAAGGTCCCTAGTGGAATATGCACAGGCCAAGAGGACCAGAAGAAAGCAGGGATCCTAATGCAACGGCGAAGAGAGGCCATGGTCAGTACTTCGCTGTGCCGTCAATGCAGGTAGAATGACGACGGGTGTGGCGATGGCGAAGGTTTCGCTGTGCCTGGACAGTTGGGACATGCAGCACAATCTGGACACTTGCGACATGGTGTCACTTGGGACAATTGCACGACTAATACGCCATTCGCAGACTGCAGACGTGCGATTGGAGGGGAGTGAAGGGAGAGGGTCCAACTCTTGCGTGGCCCGTCCGCAAATTCTTGAGTGAGGAACACAGGACTTACATGACAACCATGACAGCACATTTGCACACAGCACAACATGCAAGGAATTGCGACTCGCGACCTCCTCGCTTGCCAGAGTATCATACAGTATGCCTCACGCAAGAGAGCATCCCAACCGCTACGAGGGAACACAGTTTGGGATTCATGGTAGTCAGTTTCGATTGAAATCGAGCCTTGACAATCGGCCATGCCACTTGGCTCAGAGGGCTCGATGAACGCCGGCCGGCTCTAGCGGCCTCGTCAGCCTCAGTTGCCCCACGCTTATCGGGCCCTCATCCTCATCAGTCTCACTGGGTTCACGTCGGGCTAATCGGCCGGACCGTTCTCATCGACCTTAGCAGTTAGCAACAGGTGTCAGATTTGCGTATGCTACACAAGGATTTGGGTCTGAAATGTTCATCATCCAGTTGACGGCTGCTTTGACTTCAAAAGCGCCAGTACGCCCGCAGCGGTGCACAGCCAGCATGTGTGGGGGAAGGCAATCATTGTTGCTGGATCACCATTTCATTTGCACAATTGAGGCTCTAAGCCTGATCTGAGAGAAGGACTTCCGGGAGAGAAAGAGGGTTCCAACCAGTCTCGGGCAGGACGCCTCAGCTGATTGTTATGAAGATCAATCAAGGACTGGCGAGATGACTGGTGGGAGCCTTTTGATGACGATGAGTCTTTCTCGAGCTTGCGAAACCCGAAAGGACTACAGACCTGCAATGGATGCTGCCGGGGATGCAGAAACCACATCTTTTGCCCATATCCGTGATGTAAAAATGGAAGGACCGACCTTCAGAGAGGAGTTGGAGCAGAAGCTGAAAACTTTCAAGCTTCTGGGATCATCTCAAATTTCAGCCGCCTGCCAAGCAAAAGCCACAACAGGATGCTGTGGGCGTGGAAAAATCAAACGTGATGGAAGTGCTTGAAAGGTCGTAGACTGCAACGGCAAGACCGTGCATGTCTTTGATGCCGACGGTCAAGTGTTGCATGAGCTGCAGCAGAAGCACATCCCACGCAGATCCACTATCCCCAATGAAGCCTGGTTGCAAGCACTCCGCATTGACGCCAGCTCAAGCACCTTTTGGTGCGATAAACTTCTGTTTGCTTATGTGCTAAGCGAACCCTGAAGGATTGACACAACAAGAGCCAAGGAGGTTTGCCAAAGGAGCTTCCCTCTGCATTTCCAGCAAAAAGCGATGGAGGGACGGACATTGGCAATCAGGCCATCTTCCCTGCATGTGCAGGAGGACGAGTGCTTGACCCATCGAGCGAAGTAGACTTGAAACATGCGCGAGCATGTCAATGTACTTCCTTGCCAAAAGTCAACTAGAAGAGTGCTGCAGGATGATAGCACGAGCAAATTGCGGAAGAGAAAGGCCCAGAAGCTGCGTGACATTGTTCATTACTGTAAATGTGATGTAGTGACGTGTGGCAGACTAGCATGGAGGTCGAAATGTCTGTCGGGGCTCTGCACCGCAAGCCAGAGCTTGATGGAAACTTTGGTTTGTTGGGGCCTTTCCAGGCGTGACTGGACTGGCAAGCATGGCTTTGCTGCAGAACCATTGCAAGTCGCGGAGAAAAGCGTTAAAAGCAAGGTGTAATTTGTTAAGGCATGCAAGCTGCTGGCAAGTGCTCCCAGATGCACGCGCCCTCTGGGACATCAAGGTGTTGCGCTCTGGCATCATCCGCAATCGCAAACGCATGTGTGCAAAATCAATTTATCAAAAAGGTGGATGGCTCTGCCACTCCTGTACTACTGAAGTCCGAGGAAATCTGCGATGAGGCCGGCTGATCACCAGCATCCCTTTGGCTAGAGAAGCATCCGTTTTGTGTCCGCAGAATCATCGACAGGCTTCGGGCACTCCACTGAAGGATCCAGTCCGTGTGGATGGGTGGCAGAAGGCTCACCCGCAAGAGCGGGCCCTGTATGCCAATGCTTCTGGGACAGAATCGCAGTTGGGGAGGACCTGTCCAGGGTTAACACAAGACCTGACAGGGTCTTGGCATCGCACAGGTTGCATTTCAGGGGGGGCAGATCATCATGGAGGACGTGCCGGTGATGCACGGTGACGGCTTGGAGATTGGCAAGCTGACGCTTCGATGCAGACAGACTTTTTCAGTAGGGCGGCAGAAGCATGCGATGCCGCAAATCCACTTGCTACCTCAGGGTGCATCAGTACAAGCAGCTTCCATCAGAGAAGCGCGACCTGCTGGACCGGCTATGCAAGGCTGTGCCCTTCAACGTCAACAGCTGTGTTGACAGGAACAGGTAGTTGGCACTAATCTGCTTGCGATTCATAATTCATGATCTCCTTCGCCAGGGGCCAGACTTCTTGCGGACGGGCCACTGGGAAGCAAGCATTGATTCGAGCATCCTAGCCCTGACGACGGTAGCCGTTATAGCCCTTCGAAGCATGCTTCGGGGCGCTCACCTAGGTGCTGATGGTCGGACAGTGACCAAGACAGATCTGATGGCCATCTGCAAGGACATAGGCGGCTCGTTTGAAAGCCTTGTCATGCACGTGTGCAATCGCATAAAAGTGAGCAGTAGCTTGCCGTCGAGGTGTTGTGTTGGGTCAGCTGAGGATTTTCAGATCACAGTGGCTTAGCAGCACTTAGTGCAAGTGCTGGATTACGGATTAGGAGCTGTGCCGTTTCGAGGTACGCCTGATTTGCTCTGGACGTTGATGAGGAAGCTTGGAAGCTTGACAGCTACAGCTGCCTGCATGCTACGTCTTCTGTGTGATTGTGATGTGAGCAGGACATTCAATGCAAATTCGCTCTGGCACAGCCACACTGGCGCGCAGGGACTCTACTTGAGCCTCTCCAGCGTGAATCACTCATGCAGGCATGGTCCAGCAAGCGATGTGCCCAAAGTGCCCCCAAAGTGCCCTCAGCCGATGGGTTTTGCTTTGTAGCAGGGTGTTCAAACTGAGCGCGTAAATGGCCAGGGCTGAGGCCATACCTTCCTTGAGAATCCTTGAGACATGAGATCGACAAGTGGGCTACCTGGCTACCCTCCAACTGACCATCCAACGTGGGCAAGCTTTGTTTGGGTGTAGCTGCGCAGCTTCCCTGCGCCGCCTGAAGCAGCGGTGGAGGTACTGCAGGGCACAGTTGATAATCATCATTATCATCACCGTTATCATCAATTGTCAATTGAACGCGACTCGAGTGCGGCCTGACTCAATCATACAAGAATTGTGAACGATTGATGCTTTCTGATGCGGTCTTCCAAGCAACACGCCAACAATTACAAACATGGGAAGAAGAGGATGCCTGAAACATTGACCCTGATGGCGTGCTACCTACCTACAAACTCTGCTAGGCTGGCTCTATGCGGTTGCTGACCCCGCCGGCTGCTCCTTCGAGAGTCACAAAAAATACTGTAGCTGCAAGCACATGAGGCTCATCCGAGACCTGCGCCAGGTTAGCCCTGCAGCGCCTGCACGCCACAACTACTATTCAGGAGGGGCACTAAGCCAAAGGCAGAACCACGGAGAGTAGCCTCAGAGCTGACGAGAAAACCGTCTGCACCTGGCTGTCAGAGAAGGGGAGCGCAGCTTACATGCACCGCCGCAGTATGAGCGCGCATCCGTAGCAATGCTGCTATTAGGCAGTGCCATGAGTAAATAGGAAGTCTGCGCGTGCCTGTTGCATGCTTGGGCCTTAGAGTGGGGCAGGGCCAGCCTACATGAAGCGGCTTGGACCTTCCCACGCATGGGCACCCCGTCTGAGAATCATCAGCAAGAGCCGCAACCTCCCCAGCCAGTTGGCTTGAACTGTGACAGCCTCAAACATGCCCGATGGAAGTCCAGGAAACAGCTTGGATGTATGTTGCCGCGCATGCCTTATGATAGTTTGTGCAGTTACCCCGTACACCCACCAGGTTAGCAAGTGTTGCCAGACATTCGCTTCACATGTTGCAAGCGGCCTGCGCATGTGGGATGTGCAGCGGGACGTGGGACTAAGGGGATGAGCTAGAGGTTGCGTCAGCAATGTGCAGTGGTAACTCGCATTTGGGCTCTCTCGGACACAGACGGCAGGTACAGGCCCAGCGTGCCTCTTCACGAACCTTCAAAACTTAAACGGTCATCTCATTCCCGACTTCGGCAGAAACCAGAACATTCATGTTGCTGTCATCACAGGTTCCATGCTGCATTTTCCACGGCAAGGCATTCTTGTGTAAGACCACCGTGGCTAGCTGTCTGAAGTAGCTTCCACCCATGCTGTAGTTTGCCTATGATAGGAAAGTCCTAGTAAAGCAATCCGTACCATCAGTCCCAACATTTCTTTTTGCCACCACCCTTCACCGCCGTTGTTCCCACCAGCAGAGCGGCTAGTCTTGCGAAGAGACTGGGAGGATAGCCTTTCAGAATTTGCAGCCTTGAGACTTGAGATTTAGCAAGACGGCCAACCATGGCTCATCACTTCCAAGAACTTCACGGTGTTGACCTTCCTGTCGCGCGCACCCTCTTCAAGGGAATTTGAGCATATTTGAGCTGTGTAATTTTGGAGCGTGGACTAAACCATTATGAGAACCCGAGATGAGGCACAGGGCACTCGACTCGCAGGCTGCAAACTCCCTGTCATGTGAAGACAGGAATGGTATCATGCAATATTCATGTGACTGCTAGCAGCAGCTCATCACCTTTTGCGAGCCCGCAGGTCACCAAAGATTGTTGCATAAGTTCATCAACAACGAGCTGCTCCTAAGCCTTGCTAAGTTGTTGTGCGGTCGGCAATCCATTGGTTGTGCCAAACAGAGTCTTTTCGATTTGGGCGGGCCAGGGCGACCCCCGAGAAAAAAAACATTTGATCGAGATGCGTTGCATGCAGCCCCACGAAACCTCCCAAATCTGTAAGCCTAGGAAACCTCATTTGTTTCCAAGATTCTCCGAGAACATTTTTATTAGTTGCGAATTCTTGACACAGTGTGCTGGATGTCTAGCCAGCTCGCTCAAACTGAACATGGCTTTAGTGTGCAATCGAGCTGAGTCAAGTGGGCTCGAGTAGCCCATGATTCTGCGCATATCTCTGCAGCAGTATCAAGTTCGAAAGGTCGGAAGGCTAGAAGCAGCAGGAATGCCAATGTTTGAAGGTTAGCTGAACGTCAATTCAGTGAAGAAATACTTGTGGGCAAATGTCGGAATGCCGCGTCTCTCGCGCAAACTACTTTCGTCTGTGGCACGACGCTACAGCGCATGTCACCTTCCGCAGCTGCCTTTTTGCGATGCGGCAAGCACACTGATGTTAATCCCGAGGGCTCGCCAACTTGAATCTGCATCCTGTATCAATCATCCTGCATGCACTGCCAAGAGCAATGCAAAGTAACAACGCAAGTGGAACAATGATGGCGGTGTAATTAATTTTGATGCAGACACACAGCCAACTGAATGCTTCACAACGCACAACGCCCCCGTGATCTTGTTGATGTTGCCTGCAGGCCAAATGCCACCACTGGGGATCCCAAACATGCTGCTTGGCTTTGAGATTATGACAGCTTCTCAAATTACCCGGCAAGTTCCAAAGTTGCATTGGAATTGGCAGATGTACCCCACATTGGAGGGAAGCCACAGCTAAGACACTGAGGAGAGAGGCCAGGGGAAGCTTCCTGCAGGTCTCGAGACGGCGGACCCATTGAAGAAGGCACGTCGGCGAGCTGTCAAGCTGTGCATGCACTCTTTTGGACCCCGCAAGCTGCAGGCTCTTGTTGCTATGCGTGACATCGAGCCAGGCGGGCAGAACAAAGGTGCAGGCCAGTCAAGAGGAGTCATGTCGAACAGGAGACGAGATCACTATCAGTTATCTCAGTGCCGTGGTTGGGTGGTTCCTGCGTTTGTGGCTGCAGACCTGCGCCCCTTCTCCAACTAGTAGCCAAGGTGAGGATGAACTCCTGGAACCGTCCAATGCTCGCCGTGAGAGACTTGAGAATCGCCCCTTGTCTTTGCAATGGACCAGCAAACCTGCAGCCAAGCGACAAATTCAATAGATGCCTCATAGGTAACACTGACTGCGGGGGGTTGAATGCGTTCAACTCTGCTTCTGCGCGTCCCCCAAAACTGGGACAAGGGAGATAGGATTGGTAAACTGCGTCATGGACAGTCAGCGCCTGAAATTGCTTACCCGACGAGCCTTGCACACCGAGCGTGATCCCTTAGGCATTTGAAACAGCGGGTAGCGGTGAGGGGCGCAAAACGATCTCAGTAGCTTCGCGATGTGGACGCATCAATGCTCGCCAGTCGGACAATGCATGATAGTGATAGTCAGCGAGAGAGCAGGTTAGTCTGACTCCTTTGCCCAGCGTGCATGCACTGCTGCCTCACTATCTGCACAAATTATCCAAAACAACGTGATTGTTTATGCCTGGCCACCTGCAGGTTTTGGATTCAAGTGTGTCTGTGATCGCTGCGCTCACGAGGCATGTAGAAGTCGGGGCTGAGCTGGAAGTTGTAGAATCGTGGCGCCAGGCTGATGACGGATTGCTGCGCGCATTCCAATGTTCAGCCTGTGGTGGGGAGCATGCATGGACACCTTCAGGCGCCTTTACATGACACTGCTTCATGCAGTTTTTGGCATGCTTCTGCAAATGTTCGTGGTGTGACTTGAAGTGACTTGGATGAGATGCCCTCGGCAGCCACGAGAGCCCAGGACGTTAAGAGAGCCCCATCCAGGCAAAGCCATGAGATGGGCAATGTACAAAGCCCTCTCAGCCGCCTGTTTGCTCTCTTCATGCCGTAGTGAAGATGCACCACCCTTTCCTGCGTCCGCATCTCCGACCTGGAGCGTGGTCCTTGAAAGAAGCGGGGACATGGCGCTGCATAAAGGGCACACAGGAGAACCACTGCCCAAGATGCTGGCTGCTAGCTAACACTCTGCTGCGTCAAGGGTAGTAGACGCGACAGTTGGCGTCATTGTTGTAAGCTGTAGAAGTGTGCCCCTGCCAGGAGATGCAGTGGCCTGGGGAAGCTTCCACGACGCGATAAACTCGACTGGATGGGCAGTCCTTGATGTTCATACGTCGTCGTTGGCAAGTGGGAACACCCAAAGCTACGCTGCTGGGTTTCTTGAAGGTGCACTCACCCATATGCGGATCACGCAACACTTGCAAAACATGTGGGGTGTCGACTTCAAGGGCTATGCAACGGGCACTGTTCCTCAGAAGGTGCGGGACTTTGTCTCAGCAAACATGGAATGGATGGTGGCGAAAGTGAAGGCCAATCCTTCAGACAAGTATTGGGCAACTGTCGGTTATCTTTTAGCGCAGCTTCACGGCCTCGCTGACGGATATGAGACAGGTCGAGATCGCAAGAAAGGAGAGCTTCCCTTAACCGTCGAGGACATGCTCATGCTGGTCATGGTAGACACCGACATGGATGATGTCGTGACAGCAGTGGTTGCAGAGGGCCATTTCATCAATGAGCACTTCCTGCACCGTCGTCACAAGCGGCGGCACAGGATGTTCGACCCCTTCCCGGAGCTCTTTGAAATTGGCGACAGACGACATCATGGGCATTGCAGTGCGCTGGTTCAGGTGGCACCGAACCTCGAAGATTTGTGGGTTTCCCATGCAACCTGGGACGAATACAGGGGAATGCTTAGAATTATCAAATATTTCGACATGCCTTTGCCGGGCACAGTCGTGCAACGAATGGCCTTCACAGCTGACCCCGGCGGGCTGTACAGTGCTGACGACTTCTATGTTTTGGACTCTCAGCTCGTGGTGATGGAGACAACGATCGACAACTACAACCGATCCTTATGGAGCCATGTCAAGCCAGAGAGCCTGATGACCTGGGCCAGAGCCATGGTGGCCAACCGTTTGTCAGAAAATGGCGCCGAGTGGACCTCCTATCAGGTGCGGGACAGCAGTGGCACCTGCAACAACCAATGGATGGTGGTGGACTACAAGCGCTTCAAGCCCGGCAAGTCTTTGGAAGACGGGGTGCTTTGGATCTCAGAAACCATGCCTGGACACTCACAAGCGGGCGATGTGACATATGTCCTCAGAAAGCAAAAATCCTGGCCAAGCTACAATATCCCCTTCTTCACGCACATTTGGAAAGTTGGTGGCTATGAGCACCTGCAGGCCAAAAGTGGTTCAGATGATTTCAGCTTTGAGCGATGCCCCCGAGCCAAGATGTTTGAGCGTGCCAGACAAGAGGGTGCGGGTGACTCTTTGAAATCCTTGATGGCTTTGATCAGATACAACCGCTTGGATGATCCCTTAGCGCTGGGGGATGCCTGCAATGCTATAAGCGCAAGGTGTGACCTGAATCCCAGGAAGCATTTGAGCTATGATTGCTTCGGCGCCATCGACGCGAAGGTTGCAAGCTGGAGATCAAGCAGACATGACCTGTCATTCCTAGCGGCTTCCAGCCAGAAGTTTGTGAGGAATTGAACCGCATTCTGTTCGGGGTGTGTGGGCAACAGGAGGGAGGGTTGCAGTATCACATGTTTGCTGTGTATGTAGTGCTTGCACTACCTCACGCAATCTCAGGTGTCATCGCCGACGTCGAGCAATGGGGAGCGCCCCTTTGCATGGAGTCGCGTGAATGACAAGCTCGATGGCTGCAAGCCCGAAAACCATGTTGGACACCCAGACGCCTTCGATTTTAGTTGGTACCAGATGCCTCCCAGATGGCCCTTAGCAGAGTCTCCTGCTGCTCTGGCAGTGGAGCGAAATACTGGGCTCTCGATGGATTTGCAGGCCGCTGTCCTTTTCAGCGGACTTGCTTGCATTCTGCTCATTTCCTTCATGTTGCGAAGAGCTTTTTACCATACGGACGAAGTCCTTCCAGCTTCGTTTTATGAGCCGCTTGACACTTGATCTTCCACTCCAAGTGCAAAGCGTGACAACGCTGAACGGGGAAAGCAATTCATGCAAACTTGGTTAGACCGCTGTACACAACCCATTGCTCCCTGAGGTTACCACATGGATGCAGTAACCTAGCACAGGATGCAAGTCTCAAAGTTTGACTGTCCTGTGCGCATGGCCAAGGAAGGACGGAACAAAGGCAGTCCGCCTGATTTCTTGGCTTAAAACGAATCTGGTGAATTCAGCTTGTAATGCCAGACCCTGCTGCCTGTGCAGTCAGAAGGGGTCAAGACTTTAAAGCTCTCGCGGCATTGCTGCAAAAGGTCTGCAGTGTACCGTGTAATCATCATTCCGTGTTGACCTGGCTGGGACAGCTGAATGTCGGCAAGGGCTGATGCCATGCCGTGCTTGCGGATCAGCAACTTCGAAGTCCGAGCAGCTTCTGGCAGCCGAACGAGTCTACGCAACATGGCCTTGAAATGCACAGTGATTTTCAAACATTTTCAAACATATGCTCAAGTTTCTGTGGCAACGCCGTTTGCGTCTCCAGGAAGACACCTTCTCAGAATTCTGGAAGCACCTCCGGCATAGCTTATGCGGCGAAGTTCAAGCGAACTCAGGCTTGTATTCTCAGCCTGGGAGTATGCCAGTGTCAGGACGATTTCAGCAGAGAAACCGCTGAGAGACCCGGAGTTTCTCTGCAATATCTCACAGAAATGCCTTGACAGCGGACTGAGCCCCAACCACTGGCTGGTGTGCAAGGCGGCAGTCTCAGTTTAAGTCAATGATAAGGTATCGCTTGGATGCAACTCTTCTTATAGGTCAGGTACATTCTCGCGTGCTTACATGCCAAGCGTGGAGAAGCTGCTCTAGCCGTGGAGACTCGACTGATCAGTCTTTGGAGTTGACTGAGCTGACCGGAAAAATAATGCCAGCTCGCAGCGCATCTGCCTGGCTCGAGCGTCAGGGCTAGGTCCGGTCGCTCAGAGCGGCCAGTCTGGCTGGAGAGTAGACTGGCTATGTATTGTTGTGCGTTGACTAACGCGACAACTCCCCTCTCTATTCATTAGCAACGGCATCGTGTTTCTTGGTGTCAGTTGATTGTTCAGCCAGCAGTGCAGCTGTAAGTACATCTTGCTGGCTGTTGTACCACAAGTCTGTGTTTCTTGCTTTTCAACTGAAGCATGCTACAGCTAATGAAACACTCCTCCTACTAGCACTGCTCCTACAGTATCGTTCATTCGTCAAGATTGGTGACAACATGGGTTCCGTGGACGAACAAGACCTAGAGTCCCAAAAGAATGCGGTCAAAGCGGAGAAGCAAAGCCAGCCAGGAGCACGGGGTCAGAGGCCGGGAAGGGGCGGAGGGTGGGCAGTTTAAGGGAGGGTCCGGCAAGCGGAACCGGCACCTGCCACAGCCAGAGCACAACCACAGCATGGTGAAGGGAAAACCAAGAGCAAATCTGTTTGCGTCAAAACGATCCAAGCTTTTACTCAAAACATTGCCAGATACAATTGCATCTTTGTAAATTGTCGGATGCGCGCAATGCGCGCATACAGAAATCTTGTTTGTGGGTTGGAACGATTTTGGAGGGAGCCTGGCCCCCCGAGCAGCCTGTGCGTTAGGATTTCCGATTGATTTTCCGCGGAGTTCCGAAAGCGCACACGGTGTGAGGCCACGAAGAGGCAGCAACATTTCTCACACTTTCTTCCGCTGAAATCGCGCGACATGCTCCGTCAGGCAAAATGTTCCTAGGTCCTAGATGACTGGCACATCACGAATTCGGAGCACATCCTGGCAGCGTGCGTCGGCCCACGCGAGCGTGGAGGAAGGCTAGACTTCCGCAGTGGCATTTGGAAACCAACCCTTCAAGCCACGAGGCAGACTGTGGTCACTGCGGTGGTCTGTCGTAGGACACTTGCAGAATTTCAGCAGCCTAGGAGTTCTTCCGCAGCAGCATCAGCCTGCGAGAACGAATCCTTGGATCAATCAGTCCCGTGAAGTACGAGCAGCTGGGCGATCAACTGCTGCAGCACGGCAACTTCTCTGAGGCTGCTGTTACATGCCCACCACCTAGCTTGACCTCAAGAACTGCTCCCTGCAATTGAACTCGAGGCGTTTGATGTTTACGCCTCGGCGCTCAAGGCCCCTTTCAAATGCCTGAGACTACCGGTGACTACCGTGGGGAAGCAAAAAGACACGCTGTTTCTGACCTTGACTATCCAGGTGTTGAAGCTGTGGTCACCGAACACCCCGCCCAGTGACGAGCAACACAACTGAAGCTGGAGTAAACAGTGCCTCGATGTCCTTGCGCAAGAGACGTGTGGGCAGTTTCCAGAATTATGGTTGCATTGTCATACTAGTCCTACATATTGCCTGCCGTGCTACCATTGGTATTCAACAGTCACCCAGAAGTTTGAGGAAGACCATTGTGGATCAGGTTAGAACTTAGAACAGTCATGCTGAAATGAGGTACTGTGAGCGGGTCCGGCATAAACTTCGCAGGGGGCTGAGATGAAGAACGCTGAAGTGTTTCACCCTTGCGGCCGGATTTGGGACCAAGGAGCTGCGCTCGATGCCAAGCGAAGCCTCGACACTGGGAGTGGCGGCTATGCAGGAGCATGACATTTGCCTGATTGAAAAACTTGTACATAGAGCTTGCAGAAGCCATGCTTCGCCTAAAGTTAGGTGAAGACATTCCGAACAACAGGTTTGTGGAAATGGGGCGAAATCGCTCAGTGACCGCTCCTGCACATCTTGTCTCGATATACCTGTCATATACCAGCACTGTCCGCATGTGCCACTGCTAAACGACTCGCTACGGGCAGCCGCAACTCTGTGCCTCCAGAGCAGCTGGTTGCTTTGCTGGCTGATACATCTCCTGCTTCGTCCTCATGGTGGAAGTCTTCGCTTGAAAGCCATTTTGGCTCAGTGCATTGCAGGAGAGAGCTTCCCATAACAAAGCAGCTCTGCGCACCCTCGCGTGGCGCATGCAGACGGAAGCTTGGTGAGATAGGCGCTTCATACCGTTTGGCGTGGAGTCTTCACATGTAAGCCTAAGCAGTATCACGCAATTCGTTTGCCTGCAAGGCAAAGCAGTGTCCAACCTAATTCTGTCATTGATCCTATGCTTTGCCATGAGATCACAAAAAATGCCTGTAGCATGACTTCGACTATGAGCAGGTGTTCGCGCAATTTATCGCCAGCGCACTGTGTGGGAGACAATGCCGTTAAAAAGTGCAAAGCTTTGCGCTGCCGACGGAGAAGAAATGCGAAACTCCAACAAGACTCAAGCTAACTCTCGAGTTCTGATTAGGAGGTCCAAGCTGATTCTGAGCCATCGCCCTTCACCAACTACCTAAAGCAGTATGCTCGCCTGTCCTGCTTCCTAGCCAAGCCCGAAGCTTCAAGATCATTTGATTTTGCCTACAGCATTCTACAGCAAAAGGCGCCCCAAACCCGAGGCTCTAGGCCACAGGGCTCCGTCTCAGACCACGGCTTCTGCAAGAACATTCCGAAGGAGTTGACAAAGAGAGCAGCCGCAAGGAAATCAGACAGCCTGACCTCGAAATGAGATTGAGACTCAAACCAAGGGCTTCAAAAGGTTTCAAATCTGTTCTGTCTGCCTATTGCGTTTAGGGGCAAGTCTTGCGGCGTGTGCTGCGGACCAGCTCCCTATCTGCGGTTGCAGCCAGGACGTGCGACAAATGGTATCCTGCCCTCTGTCCTTGCCATCCTTGAAATGCCCCGTAAAATGTTTCTTGAGTCCGCACGTCTGCTCGTTCAGTGGCCAACCAATTATAGCATGGGGCCGGCCATGCCTGGATCGCATGGTTCGGGCATGGAAGGATGGGCACCGCGTCCAGATCGCATTAACAAAACCTGCAGGACGGCGTCGCAAACTTTGATTGGAACATGCCTTCTGAAGATCACAAGGCTTAGTGCGTCGCTTCAGACGGATCAATTGGGCGCCCTCGAGAGAAGCGCGGTACCACAACCCTGCTATTTGTGGCAAACAGAAGCCCAGACACCCTTGACGAGGATGTCCGACATGGGACTTCCTCAGATGCTTTCCTGATTTGGACCTATCACGCTGATCAAACAGCTTGCCGTCCCAAAACGTAATTGATTAGTTGTTCCCTTGGAGTCAGTCGTCTCTGGTCAGCAACCCCCGTACTTGGCAAACGGTAGAGAGTCAGCAGCATTACAATTTCCAGATGGCTCAAGTCTACGCACGCTTTAACGGCAAACTCCACGCAAGCAAAATTGCTGCCGTTGCATCTTTGCTGACTTTCATTCAACCAGCCCAGGAAACCCCAGCACGTCGTAGCGAGGAGCCCCAGAAAAGCCCAGAAGGCGCATTAGAAATTGGCAGCACTGAATGTGAAGATGCTTTATTTGTGCTGCTGTCGCAAGGTAACTCGAACATATCTGAAAGATCGGGCCAGGGATGGACGCAGTCTTCCTCCCCAACGGAGGCCGCTGCACAAGAAAGATTTAACAAGACATGATCGGCACAAGAGCTTTCGTTTTGAAGCTGCGCTCTTGCAATGTCTAGTGAAGCATGTGCTGCAGGTGTATGACATCGGCTACGATTCCGAGGATGACATAGGTCACATCTCCTCTGCTGTGCGTGCGCTGGATGTGGATGGCTGGGCCCTTGGTTGTAGAAAGTGGAAGGGAGGGCCCGGCACAATCAGAGCTTGATAGGAAGTAATTCATGGCTGCTTCCAACGCCTGTGAAAGAGTTTAGGTTTAGGCCTCTCAAGCTGCATCCCGCCTCCAGACACGCCCGCTGTCTAAGGAGACCAAATGCCGTGGCATGACAGGCCTTCTACAAGCTAAGTGCTTCTTTGAGGGGGTTCTTTCCAAGGGGCACCCGGCCTGCAGGCAGGTCGAAAAGCGAATAGCATTGAATGCACTGTGGAGGTCGCCGTGCTCCTCCCGCAAAGGCACAACATACGATGCTTCAACTGCTTGGCTCTTGGACGAGAACTGTAAACAAGGGACGCCACGCACTGTGCGCTGCAATCCACATGATATGCTGTCTCAGATGTACTGCGAGGCTCCTTCCAGTTGCCATGCACCGGATGGACCACCAAGCTTGGCAAAGGTGCCCGGCAGTAGAAAGACTGCAAGAGCAACCGTGGCGGTAAGCCAAGCAGGCAGAAGAAGCTGATGCTTGGAACGTGGAGGCTTGGTTTGTAGCTTGGAACATCCTGAAATCCACCTGGGGCATCCAGGACTGGGATTCGCATCTGGCCCAACTCCGGGAGGCAGACCTCATTTCACCGGATTCCACTGCGACTCAATGCCAGCACAGCTTGAGGTTGCAACTCCATGCACGTCCCCGAAGGCTTGGGAGATGCGCTTGGCAGTTTAAGTCAAAAAAAGGCTGCTGCAGCTGGCTGGTTTATTGTGAGCACCTGTGCCAAAGTTATCGTCAGCCACGGCACCTGAATGCATGACGCTGCAAGGCGGATGTCGTGAGGTCAGAGCTGCAGGCGCCACAAAGCCTTTGTCTTGTCTCTTTCCAAGCCAAAGAACAGGCAAGCCCCAAAGCTTCTTGCTGGAGGCAGATGTGGAGCTCCTTGTGCAGGAGGCAATGGATCAAATGCGTTCGTGGCTTTCTCAGGACCCAACCCAGGTTGAAGGTTGCAGTGGGGACGGACTTGCAGATGCAGCTCCTAATGATTCCACGAGCTTAGCAGGAAATTGCCTTTGCACGACGTACCCTGGAAGAGGAGCGGCTGCTGCAACAAGACAGCAGTAGATTGTGGTGGATAGTCATTACTTACGATGACAGGTACACGCAGAGCAGCCACAAGACCAGAACGAGGCAGCTGCTGGCAGCAAAGCCACATAATGGATTCCATATGATTCCATGCATGCATCCGCAGGTCAGGGAGTTGCACAGACGTGTGGAGGAGCAGGGGCAAGTGCTGCAGAGATTGCAGGCTGGCACTGCAGCTGATCCTCCCGTGCCTGCTCCATGTTTGTGCCCGCAAGGAAAGCAGCGAGTTGGACAAGCTGAGGAAAGACTTGCTTGAGCAAGGGCGAATTGTCAGAAGGCGCGTGCTCTCACACGAAGGATTTGAGCCTGAAACTCTTGTCTTCTTGCTGCTCCCAGACTGGACGATGCACCTAACGCGACCACCGACGCCCGCTGCTCCACATCATCGGAGCGAGTCATGGAGGCACATCCTGCAAGCAGCATGTGTTATCAACGCAAGCTTTCTAGAGCCTAGGCGCGCGCTGTGGCCGAAGAACGGAAATGGCGATTGCGACTTGAGACCTTTGAGAGCAATTTGACAAGGCCAGTCGCGCAAAAGTCGAAACAGGGCATTTGCACCAGCTCCTGTTGCAACGGGAAATTCCATGTGCTCGCATTGATCCCAGTGAAAGCCACGCATCTCTGCCCTTCAGAGATTAAAAGCATCAATTAGGATAGGCTGACTGCGCAATCACATCAGATCACCTAGACCCCTGGCTACCCTGCGACCCAAGCTGTCAGGAATGCAGAGCAGGTCGAAGCTTGCAACCAAAAGATGCTCGAGTTGCAGGACCGCGCAGTGGCAAATGAAGCAGACCTTCAGCAAGGCACCTTTGCAAGTCATTCTGTGGAAGCAAGTTTTTGCAGAAGCGTCCGCAACACCCAGACTCAGGCCTCTCATCAAGCCAGTCTGCAGAGAGGCGCAGCACAGAAGCCATAAAAGAGCTCGGAGTGTTGCAGACGTCCGTTGACAAGCAGGCAGGGCAGTCTTGGCATCATTCCTGGCGCAGATTTTGACTATTTCTTTTGGCTGGCCTCGTAGGCCGATGATTTCAAACAGTTGGAAAAACAATTTCGGCATTTGACTGCGGAATTGGTGGCTGCTAAGGCCTGGAAAACTTGCATTTCAAGTGTCGTGACATGTTGGGTGTGGCTTCACTACGGCATGCCCTGGGACGCTGATGACTCAGGAAGCAGAGGATGGCGCCGCGAAGCGTATCAGTTATCAAGAGGATCTCCTTACAAGCGTGCGAAGCCAGACGAGTGAGCTTTCCTTGGCGCAGAGGCAGCACAAAGAGCAGATGCTCATCTTTGGCACACAGCTCCAAGAAGTTCAAGCCTGCGTGGCTGCGTGCAAGACCGGAGCTATAGCATCAGAAGCCAGGATGGAAGCAGTGTCGCAACAGTCAGAGGACACATGTAGGAAGATCAACAGAATTGACCAGCAGCTGGCCAACCACGCGGACAAAGTGCGTACAGAAGTTAACGAGCTGTCCTAAGCTTCGAAAGCTCCACAATGACAGGTATACTAAAAAGGCATTCAAATTCAAGCAGTGTGTTTTTTAAGGCGTTGCGCGTTGACTCGGAGCAGATGGAAACTATGCAGCTCCGCCTCGGGATGCAGGAAGCTTCCCTTAGCAAGCTGGAGAACCAACTCAGTTTCTTGGCATGTTTTGTCTCTTCGAGCTTATGGGTCTGCGCACTGTCGTTCTTTCGGCTCTCAGTATGTGCCTTAGTTGTGCGGCTAAGGTTTGTTCGAATCGCAGATCTCGAGCGTGGATATTGTCTTGGGCAAGAAGGTAGAAAAGCTTGAGCGAGATGCGCCATGGCAACATTGAACCCGCATAGTCGTGGAAGATCAGCTGCTTTAAAACACAAAGTGCGCCCGTGCAGGTGTCCACAAATGAGGCTGAGCTCTCCACTATGCAGGAATGCCTAGAGGATCACAACGCTGCTCGCCTACTAACCGTGAAGCTTTTGATTTGACAGCTTCCATGTGAGCAGTTCTATGTTGCTGCAATGAAGTTGAGTCAACCGCAGCCATCACAGCCAAATCCTTGAAAAGCTTGTTCAAAGCCAGGCTCACCTGGTCAGCTTGGATGAGCAGCGCTTGTCACTTGCTGCAAAAACGGCCCTGCAGGAATTCTAACGCCGAACTTGAGATACATGGATTTGAAAACATCCATTGTTTGATTTCTGTCAGCTTGCAGGAGGACCAAGTGCAGAAGATCTGGGCAGCAGTTGAGGGTTTGGAGAGCCAGGCAGAATTTGCCCGACTAAAAACATAGCAGAAGGGCTGAGGCTGAACGCAGATGAACGCAGCATGTTTGATTCTCTTTGGCTTTGCGCTCCAAGCTCTCGCGTATCGTACTTGTTTTCAGCCCTGTAGGCACATTTGAAACATAAAGAAGTGCTTCACTTGTCGAAGGGCCTCAAGGAGCGTGGTGGTATCCTCAGGTCTCGAGTTGTTCTGTGAATCTAGTGCTGAGATTCGCGCCGAGGTTTGGCTGTTGAAGCGCTTCAGGAAGAGACGCAAGCGCAAGCCATTGAAACGAGCCTGCATTCGAAGATTTGAGTGCAGAACATTCTGATGGTTTCCACTGTTTTGCTCAAACAACTCATAACCCACCAAGGCGACCACTGGCCTGGAAGGCCTAGTCAAAGCTCAAGAATTGCACATTACACAGCAGGGGGCACAGACTCGTGGCGAGCAGCTCACCTCCCTGAGACTCACTTGCCGAAGGCTTGGTGACAAGCTCGAAAGCATGCAAAGCGACAGTAAACAGAAACTGGACTCTTGCATGCCTGCGTCTCAGACCGGAAGATGTGCAGTGGCGCCCCCTAAAAGTGCCAGCGCTGCAGGTCAGCTCTCCACGATTTGGATGCAGAGGCGCTGCTCATCTGTTGCCAGAGGTTGCAAGCATCCGACCCAACCTGAAAACGGCCAGGTCAAAAGCATGTCCTGCGTCCAGGAGAATGCTTCTGAGAGTCTCAACAAGACCTGCCGAAGCCTTATACGACTTCCAAACCCGGTCACGGTAACAGCCTTTGCTGTGAAAGCGTTTCGAGTGTTAACCACCTGTCTGGCGAGCAGTTGCCAATGGCAAACTCTTTCAAATACTGGAAGCCTCACAAAAGGTCCGGGAAAGTTGCCATGCCTGCAGTACCGTGTATTGAAACAGGTTTGGAGATGAAGAAGGCCATGCAAATCGGAGAACAGCAGGCCAAGGCTGGGCCCAGCGATGCAACCGGAAAATGTGCGGGAAAGTAGCCGGGTTGAGGCGCAGACAACTCTGAAGGATCGATTGGATAGGCAAGATGTGCAGAACAGCAGGCGAGCCATGCGAGCCATGTCATGAGCCATGGGGTTGGCTGGAGACCTGGAGACCCACTGCAGGTACGACGAGATACTTGAGAACTTACTGCAGCAGAATACCAGCCTGCTGGACCGCTGCGCCATGCTGCGCCATGCTGCGCCATTCATGCCACATGCATCATGGCTGTGCGAGCAGACTTAGCACCGTTTGACTGGAAAGCCGGAGGACCAAGCCTTCATGTGGGATGCTGACATAAAGTGTGCTACCAAGCGTGCCGGAATACTGGAGGACGCTGTGTTCGCGACAAGCTGTTCCGGATACACATGCGCAAGCATCAGGACAAAGCAGACCAATTAAATGCTGACATGGAGAGTCTGAGGCCTGGAGATAAGTTTTCTAAAGGCGGCTGCTAGAGCTCGTTGCAGAGTGGCCATGCGAAGGCACAGTATCGCTGGCTGCATCAGCCAGCTACAGGGCGAAATCGCTGCTGGGCCGCATCGCTTTGCTCATTTGCTGCAGGCTGCCAGTGCTCCCTCAAGCTTGTCAGCCAGGAGTCCATGCAGCGCAGCCAGAGCGGCACATGTGAGGCAGGGCTTGCTTTTTCTGGCAGCAAGATATGGATGCAGTAACCTCAGTGCTTGGGCTTTCAGGTTGCCACTGAGCTTCAGCAAAAGATGTCCATGCAAGTAAGCAGAGCCGAGCCGGGGGCCCAAATCGCTTTATGCATGTCATCGAACATTGTTATGAAATCGCCTCCTCAACCCACGACGTTGAATTTGCTCAGCTTGGCAGTGCTCCCTGCATTGCTCAGGCTCCAGCAAATGCATGCGGAGCTACAGGATTGGATCACGGCGACCCGTCAGGCACAGTTTGCACATGTGCAAGCACATGGGTTCCTGACCTGCTTACATGGCATCAGACCAGAGAGGAAAAGCATGGTCGCGTAACACGCTCCTTCTAGCGCATTGCTTCTGGTTTATGGACGGCTTTGGGGTTCTGACGGTCGAAGGGGTCGCTGAGCGGGTATGAGGCTTTTCGAGCACGCCATGGGCTCAGGTCTTGGTAACCCAGGTGCTGGGGTCGGGAAATTAAACATGAGGAATGGAAGACTGTTAGGCCATGTTTGGCCTTCTGCGCGCATGGATACCCCACATCACAAGATCACTAAAGTTTGCCGCGCGCTTCCGCGCCGCGCTTCTAAAGGAGAACAGATAGCAGATTGAAATGGGGTCCAAGCATGTCCTGCGGCACACGCTGCAACGTTCATCAGCTGCTGACCAAGCTAAGTCAGGCAGACCAACATGCGTGCGCCGTGGCAGGCAATGGACCGATGGCTCTCGTCATCGCTAGACAAGTTCCAAAAGGAGCAAGGCGTCTCACACTCCCTGCATTCTTCATCCAGAATCCACTCCCCGCGTGCATGGAAGGATTAGTTCTACAAGACCAATTAGGCACGGCTGCGGGGTGAATGCATCGTCACGCTGGTCTTGAAGCTGGGGCTCTGATAACTACTGTAAGTACTTGGGCGAGACCGCCAGCAGGGTGCTGCACTGCCCCAGGCTGTATGCATCGCGTGAAGCGCTGGGTCGAAAAGATCCATGTGCGCATAATTCTGAGTCATCCACACTGTTGGCGAGCAAATATGGTGAGCATGCTTGCATCAAGGTGAACAGGGCCTCAGCCATCTGATTCTACACATCCTGCAGGAGGCCGCTAGACGGCTCAAAGATATTGAACAATTTTCCAGAGCAAGGCGTAAACCGTCCCGACGAATGTTATCAATCTGGTGTGGATATGACTGGGCACTGCGCGGTTGGTTTTTGGATTGCATTAATACTGGGAGCATGGCTGACGAAGTGTCTTGGCTGGCCAGGGCTCACCAGACATGGTCAAGATGCTGGAGGAGGCCCCCGCATGTGAATTGCACCTCCAGCTACCACAAAAGACGAGTCACACCTTCCCTAGGCGCTGAGACTTCCACGAATGCCAAGCATGAAGAATGCAAGCTGCGAGCGCGAAGCCCAGAACAGCCAACGTGCTGCATGTCATTCTATCTCAGGCGTTTTACCGAAGGCACAGAACATGTTTCTGTCTGTGAGATCTGATTGCTCATGCGCATGCCACAAGAAGTATCAGACGCCCAGGTGATGGCAGCAATGCTTTGCATTGGTAGGTGCAAGCCTTGTCATGTGCAGCGCGGTTTGGTCCATCCCAGATTGGGATGCACATTAATTCGCAAGGCAAATTCAACGGGAAATTCTCGTTGGGACTATTTCGGTGCACGACGGCGGGTAACATCACCTGCAAGTTTAACTTCAAGTAGAGGGGAGTGATGAAGAAGACTGTGCAACTGTGCGCAAGACGGTGCACAAAATCCAGAACTCATTAAATGAAGAGTCGGAATTCTGGGCAATAGGTAGAAGTTTTGGCAAAACAGAGCTGCAGCTTTTGTAGACTCCTTCGTCGTCGTTCTATCGAAGATAGCTAATATCTTCCAAATCATTAGCGGTTGTGATTGGGGACCCCAGAGACGCAGCAGTAAGGAAAGGTTGACCGCGGCCTTGAGCCCTGCATTGTGAACAACTACAGGATGGGCAATGGGTTTGCCCATCACTTCACTAAATCAATATTTTGTCAGTTCGTACATGCGAGCTCCCATCATAATGTTATTGTCTATCTAAGTTCGAAAAATCGCAAGACGAGTAATTTCACAAACTCTCGTCTCGTATGTGGAAGCTATACATCCATCGTTTGGGTGGGCCCTGTATATCTTGATATAGATGATGTCATGGGTGTGATTTTGATTGTAGGGTTTGGCACCACTTGACAGTCGGAGTGCACAATACAGTTCGCAGAGGTGGCAAAGAAGTCAGCAGTCATTTGCCAGGCGGGCTGCCGTAAGCAATGCAGCCATCTTGATCCATCTTGTCTTTCGTCTTGCTTCATGTGGCCATTTGGTTAGGGAAAGCCTCATAAATGTTTAGTCAGCCTAGAAGTTGTGGATTTCAGTGTCCACAGTTTCTGGTTGATGCTCCTACATCAAGAAAAGTTC